>MU204244.1:862955-937718 GCA_017309775.1 Paedocypris sp. Pulau Singkep
CAGAGGAGTCAACAGATGTGTCCCATTGGAAGTGGCACATCGCATTACACACACAAATGTTATGGTTCTGCAAGATTCATGGTGGCTATTTTCTCTCTGCTTCCACAGAGTAAGTGAAGGAGCTTTAGCTGCTGGTTGATTGGATGTTGAACATACTGTGGTGAACCTCGGACTGTCACAGTCTGACAGCTCATGCACATGAGCGAGAGAAAAAAGGGAGAAAATCTCCGGGGTGCATTTAGAGGTCAGACCAGCTGTTCCCCTTCTACAAAATTATTGAAGAAGACTTAAGGCCATGATAAAATTGCATCATGCAAAGCAGCAATTTAGTCCACACTGCTTGCAAGGCATGTAATTGTGGCATGTCTGTCCTGTTTGTCACAGCAAGACTAAAGCTTGAGATTTCCAGACGTGGCCAGCCAATATGTAGCACCTGAAGACTTGTACGCAGACTTCTGAAATTTTTCAAATCAGTTTTGTGTTCAAACTACTGGTGAATAGGAAAGTAACAAAGAATACCACTCCCTGACACAAGGCGGTGAGACTTTTTACTTGACCCTTAAGGAATTGTGACTTGATCTACAATTCTTCTCAATACCAATGTTCTCAATTTTCTCCTGTCCACATATGTGGGAAAAACGTATCAACTCGCAACTGAGCGCACAATTAATCTCAGTGTTATCGGGCCTTCAAGCCTCTATAAACCAGAATTTCCTGGAAGAAAGCAGATATCAAAGAAAGAAACCTTCACAGCGACATGAACTTGCATCAGCGACAGGACATTGGTGAACATACAAGGCATTTGCTGCTTTCTTTCACTCAGAATAGAAGCACAACTGATTCTTCTAGAAGAACAGCAGAGACGCCAATGTTCCCCCAGAGCGCTGATAGATTGAGTCTGTCACAGGCTCGGCTCGTGATGGCATTGTGTATGTGTGAGTGTGTGCCGAGCTCATCAAAACAAAGACAAACAAATTGACGTAATCATGAAGTTGCCGGCGGGGTGTCATTTATGTTCCAGAAGCAAATGAGAATACTTGGAGTGATGAGAGCCCACCTCCTCATCTGTCTGCGGCCTTCTTCACATACACAATCATGCACAGAAACGCACACACACAGCTGTACGCACATGTGTGTGTGTGTGTGTGTGTGTGTGTGTGTGTGTGTGTGTTCATTTATTTCGGCAGTTCACTGCTGGGCTTAATAAGCTTTGCTTTTGATGATAAGGAAAGTAATTGTTTCTATATAAATAAGTATCTGCAGTAAAAATCAGTTACAACAGAAAGCGCATCAGCTACAAGGGCTTAGGTTAGCAGTTAAAGAAGATATATATATTTTGGAATGAATAATACATACATATGTACATGTTTGTGAGATTCTTCTATTATTTATCATATTATAGTTATTAAGAAACATATTAGTGGAATTTTTTAACAAACGTTCATATTTAGAACCTTTTTTATTTATTTGTTCATACATATTCATTTTATTTATTTGTTTATTTGGAGTCTAAGATTAATTTAGCTCTAAGACTTTATTTATCAAGTCTAAAACTAATAATTTGCTACAAGTTTTTTTTACAGATTTAATTTAATTTTACAACAAAGTTTATTTTGCACCACTGAAGCATAATAAATCATGTGCTTTAACTTCTGACGAACCTATACACACACACACACGCACACACACCATATACCAAATGGGGACCCATGGTCACTTGTGGGGAACTGTTGTCAGGGGGGTATGGTTGGGGTTACAGTGAGGAATCTAATTGTTTGTATTTAAGTCAATGGTGGGACACCACTTTGGTGTGTGTGTGCGTGTGTGTGTGTGGGTGTGTGTGTGTGTGTGTGTGTGTGTGTGTGTGTGTGTGTGTGTGTGTTTGTTTGGTTCAGGAATCTGTTTATGATTGGGGAAAATGAAATGGGAATTGAAAAAAGGTTTTCGGACATCCTTAATGTTTATATTCATTTATATATGCATGCATTAATCATGCATATGTATTTATTGTAACTTATGCTATTCATGAATGAACCTTTACCTGTTCATGAAAGGTTTGGCTCACTCATCATGCAAAAGGGTTTAGTAACAATAAAACCCAATGGGGCTTCGGTTGTAAATTTCACAGTCAATGTTTTACCTTGTCTCTCCTACTTTTGGCACTTTCTCAAGCTGAGTTATGATGGAAAGTCCCTCCTTACTCCATAAAAAGCCAGATCTCTCTCCCAGAGGCGTCTGGAATGCCACTTTGACAAGGGACCTAATAGCGTCCTGAGGGGATCTCCCTAACACTCCATTAACTATTAACTAGTGACTGTGTGATGTGGAACGCGTTGGAACATGTTTACGAGAACAAGGCCGAGCCGTGGCTCTCCTCCTCACAGAAGCTGAGAACAGACGCTGATAAGGACACAGAGAGGCGAAAGATACGGCCCGAGTAAACAAAACTAATCACCTCATATGACTAAATCTGTCACAAGCCGATAGAGGTCCTAAAATGATTGCCCAGCCAAAGACGAAACTTTAGCATCTTATCTGACCATCAGAATATGGTAAACTACCATGAGAAAGTTTCTGCTGCGGAAGTAGAGGCAACATTTGCGGAGAGATTAGATGACACGGAACAGGGATTCTGACACGTAAATAGTTTGAAAGTGATTTGCTGCGAAACGTACAAACATAGTTTCCTTTGTGTGTTGATGTGTGATCTAGAATTTCCCAGTCATGGTTCGCCAAGCAAACTTGGTACATTCCATTAGATTGTAAGTGCAAAAATACACTAATGTTTGACTTGCTTCAATTACTGCTGCTGCCAACACCAACAGTCTCTTGAATTGAGAGCTCATGACATTTCATATCACATTTTTTCCCCAGAATATTTCCCAAGGATTTGTACGGTCATTTATGTTTGTTTTGGCTCCTTGTCCATTTTAACCAAAGTCCATCCTGTGGACTTGAAAAATATTTTATTCAAAAAAACATGTCTAGAAAGTGGAAAGTCACTTGGTTTGAAATACTGGGGTGTTACTTCAGGAAAATTGGAGTGAAATAGACACTAGATAAAGAAAAGGATCAAGTAAACATGTCTGGGTGTGATTAGTTTCGACTGCGTTTGGAGAAACAAATGATGATTTGCCCATTTTATGATGGAGAAAATGCACGTTTTTCATACACACACACACACACACACACAAGAAAGTGAACACACACACATACCGGAACGCCACAAAACTGATTTTGTTTTTCTGATATATCAAGAAAAATCATCAAAGATTAAGTTTCTCAATTCATTGAATTCCAGTGTGAGGCACAGCAAAAGTTGTGTCTGTGAAATTTTGGTTACATTGTGGATGTCCAATGGTCATGAAATGATAAAGCAAAACGTATTTTGAGATTAAATTGTGAGTTTACATTGCCAGTAGAGTTATGGAATATTCCTCTGGACAAATTTACAGATTAGATTAAATTGAAATGTGCTTTAGAGAACAAACCGGCCTTTTACATACATTCTTTCAAGCTAAACGCATGGTCTCAACCTCTAAGCTGTTTAGAAAAGTAAATAAAGATTTATATTCTTACAGCCTCTCTAAATAATCCGAATAGCTCTTAATTCAAGTCAGCAACGCTTTTTTTGACCCCAGGTCCAACTCCAATCTGTTTCTCCCTCCACGTCACCTCTTTATCTGCTTCTTTCAGCAAGTGCTTTCACCCACTAGTGGCTTTGACGCTTTATCGTGGTCTTTTGAGTCTGTAAATGCATCATCAGAAAAGCTCGAGGAGTCTCTCATCACTGAGCAATGTTCACTGACTCATTAGAAGATCAGAAGTCAAACTGTTGATTTAAGCGCACCCTATTGTAAAAAAAAAAAACAACAACAACAACAACAACAAAAAAACACATTTCTTCATGTCCTAGTACGTGAGCTATAGTGGTACAACTTCAGCAAGGATTCTAATGAGAAGACTATACTGTATTTTGGGTGAAGGGTCTGGAATAGTCATTGAACATACGTAAAGACCTCGACTAGACCACCAATTTTAGACCAAAATGCAGAGTTTGCATATTCCTCCCATGCTTCAGTGGGTTTTCTCTAGAACAGTAAAAATGTGTGTTCAGGGGGAGTTTCTTAATCACACAACGTGTATGAAACAGTTGTTTAATCTTTGCACGTCAAATAAACAAAAAACAACAAAAACACTAGTTAATTTCAGAGATCTTATATAAATATAAAATAAGCTTGTATTTGACAGAACGGTGATGTTTTTTTTTTTCCTCCAAAGAGCCACCATTTTGAAATGACGTCGTGCAAATCCATGAGATTTTGTGTTGCGAGAAGGGTGACATCAGGAACTCAGGGATTTGGATGACATCGCTTCAAGATGGAGGTACCGTTCATGTGATATCTGTGTGTAAGAGACAGAGAGAGCACAACAAAGCAAGAAAGAGAGAGTGAAAGAGAGAGATGTTATACAACGTGAGAGAGTGAAAGAACAAAAACAAGTGTTTAGACCAACATAGACAACGAATAAATAAAAGTGTGTGCGTACTGGAATTTAGGTCAAGGTCGGTGCCCCAGACTAAAGTGGTGACCTGGAAGTTTAAAAGCCTTTTTTAGGTTCAAGATGAGATTTTAAAGCTAAAGTTACATTTAAGCTATTTGTGTTGTGTAGTATGTGTTTCTTATGGTGAGACCCCACTATGATACAAGCACAAGTATGTGTGTGAACCCGTTCACAGCTTTAAAGACTCTATAAGCTTTTGTTAAAATCTCATGACCTTTTGACTGAATTTTTCCAACGGATGGCGTCCCCTCTCTTGCTGCTTCTCTAGTGCTGCAGATTTTTTGACAGCAAGTTTATTTCGGCACCGTCAGGCAAGAGATAAGCACAATCCCAGTCCCAGGAAGACTGACAACAACAAAAGCCTCCGTCAGTCGGGTCCCAGACTGGCCTGTGGCAGTGTCAGTGTGAAATGTCCAGCAGATAAAGTGGGGAATAAATGTAGCCACTGAGCTCTTCCAACTTCCCTTTGCCATTCCAGTGTGAGGAAACCATTTACAAATGTCCGCTTGATATTTGAGTTGCTAACATTACGGAAAAAGAAACTCTTAAAATAACGCTGTCAGCACCACAAATGCCGTTTAAATTTGAGCGGCGTGAAGCATTTACTGGCGGTGAAGACGGAATGACCACAGTGCATCTGTTTTTACTGGTGAGAAGGGGTCAAAAAGTGTAAAGAAATAAAAATAATCAAAAGAGTATTTTATTATAAATAAGAATAATAGTAATAATAATAATACATTTTATAAGACTTGTTTAATTCTTCTTAAAATTATTTTCAATTATTTAACATTTTAAAGTAATTTTATTTATTGATTTTATTATTTATTGTGTTCTTGTTTATTTATTTTTCCCAGAGGTGGAGAGAGGAGGGTGAGCAAAGGAGAGAGAGAGCGGGACGGGGGAGAGAGGCGGAGAAGAGAGAGAGTTAGTGAGAGAACGTCGGTGAGACTGAGTAAGTGATTTGAAGAGTGAGTTCGAGAGAGGTGTGTGTGTGTGTGTGTGTGTGTGTGTGTGTGTGTGTTTGAGAGTGTGTGATTGTGTTAGGGAGACAAACTATATGTGAGGGAGACAGAGAGGGAGTACAGAGAAACAGAGTTGGAAAAAAGACAGAGAGCGTTAATAAGGATAGGAGAAGTAAATAAATAACAATGAATACAAAAAATGTCTTTACTGAATTGTCTTTTTATTAACCAAGTTTCCCCAAATCATAATCATAATAAGTTAGTTACTTTTACATAAGCCAAGGAAAAAAACCTAAGACCTCAGAGCATCAGCTTCCACTTTTCTGTAGAACGTCCTTTCACAGTCACACAATAGAATTAAAGCAGGGAAGAGTTACTCTTTGTGGCCGCCAGCTTTCCAACAAAGACTTTCCTGGAATAAAATCAGCGTAACTCTATTTACAGTAATGTCATATATTAATGGAGCTCAGCTAACTTTAGATATGCAGTTGATGTTCCTCATGGCTCCAGTCAACTAACTCCTTAAAAACAAACAACTGGAAACTTGCGTCATTGCATCAAACAATTCAAAACGTCACATTTGGAATAAATTACGTTTGTTTTGGTCGTATATTAACTTGCTTCTATTCAGTTTTAATGCTGTTAAACTAAATGTGTCATTTATTACCAGCACAGTGATTTGGTTTCTGCGAACGATGGGAAAACGCTTCAGGCTACAGTTACCGAATTGTTATATACTTATATAATGAATTTATAAATACAATATATAAGCTATAATTTATAAAAGTATATGTTTCTTGTATAACTGAAAAATATAATTGTTACAAGATTCTAGGAATTTTTTTTTTTTATGAAATTTGTGTTTGTGTGTGTGTGTGTGTGTGTGTGTGTGTGAGAGAGAGAGAGAGAGAGAGAGAGAGAGAGAGAGAGAGAGAGAGAGAGAGAGAGAGAGAGAGAGAGAGAGAGAGAGAGAGAGAGAGAGAGAGACTACTGTAAAGAATAAATGAGATTAAATAAATCAAACATAAAATATTTAAAATCCTTGAATATACTGTCAATATGTATTCACATATATTTATATAAATATATCTAAATGTATACTTACTTTTATTTAAACAATTATATATAAATATATACTGTAAATATTACTGTATTTAACTGTGTATATATTAATACAGTGGACTTGGAATTGGGACACACCAGGACCCAAGCATTTTGCCCTATTAAAGCGTAACAATTTTGCGTTATGCCATATGATTAGGACTTTAGGATTTCTCAGAACAAAGCGGATATGTGTTTATACTGTACCTATTTATAATTAGATAGTATGATCAATATTCTATTATATTTGTACATCATTCATCTTTCTATGTTTTAGATATTAAGGTAGAACTTTTTATATCTAATATTTCACAAGTTTGAAAAATCAACCAAACAAATTCTATTCCATAGATGACAAACAGACGCTGTATGAAAAGTGACAAGCATCAGCTGTAGCGGCCTGTCTGTAACGCGAGACGCCGCATCCATCACGCTTGTCTGCAGCTCATCAAACATATGTATGACATGCATTACATCGTGTCACACTTTCCTCTTTGTCAGAATGATAGTGGCGATGCGATGCGTCACTGTCAGGACGTGTGCAATGACTAATCAATAAAGCCACGTCTGGAAGGTCATTCCGCGGCTGGAGAGCGAATGTTGACGCGAAAGACAAATTAAGAAAACGAAGTTTCTCTGAGATGACCACTGCATCAGATTATCTGTGGTCCGACATTTATCGTCATTTGCGTCGTGATGCATTGTGTCATCAATTTAAAGGATCTCATGTGGAAAAGATAATGCATCGGTTAACCAGGCTGTCTTCCCCTACATGACACTACATTACACACACAAACATTAGAGGAGTCTCCGTCTAGACGGATAAATCAGACAGAGATGCATCTCTGAATCAGAGAAGGATGAAGGAAACAAATGGGGTCAGGAAGGGTCAACAACATGCTGGTGTCAATCCCTGCCAACATGAAGCAATCTGTGACTACTCTTAGACAGCACACATGATTCACTACGCCTTTATTCTTTTACCAAGAACCACCTCTGTGTCTTACGATGAACCACCATGTTCTTGTTTGTAAAAAGTGATTGTGCATGAAGTTAAACACACCGCTATTCTTTTTGCTAGCCAAATATTTTATGGTTTCATTTGTAGCAGTTCTCTTAAAAGGAGAAGCAGAATCCTGGAGATTTAAATCCGTTTTCTTGAATGCTTTTTCCACTTGTGGGTCACAGGAGTCAATCTTATGGATGACATGGTGGCGCAGTGGGTAACGCAGTTGCCTCACATAATGAAGGACCTGTTTCAAACTCAAGTTTTGACCCTTTCGAGGCCAAAGGTGTGAGGCTTGTTGCTTGAAGACCTCTGTGCTTGCTTGGGCCTCCAATCTACTTCTCTTTCGGCTTTTCCCTTATCAGGGGTCGCCACAGCGAGTCATCCCTTTCCACCTCATTCTATCCTGAGTATCTTCTACTCTGACCCCAGCCAACCTCATGTCCTCTCTTACTACATCCATATATCTCCTCCTTGGTCGTCCTCTTGCTCTCTTCCCTGGCAGCTCCATCTCCAACATCCTTTTACCAATATATTCACTATCTCCAATATGTGTGCTTTTTCTAGCTTTATACTCTGTGGTTGGTTGGCCACCAGTCCACCATGTGCATCCCGACATCAAGTCCAGAGTTGCTGGGATAGGCTTCAGTTCCCTGTGACCTAGAAATAGTTAAATTGGTCTGTTTGCACTACGTCAAGAACGTTTCAATGGATGAACTAACAGGTAAAACCTCTTACCTCTAGGCCACAACTGCAAATAAAACATCTTGGTGTTACTGTATGATGAATTTATAAATTCTATTTGCTTTAAGGTCTAACACAAGACCTCACAAAAAAACACAAAAATCAAAAAAGACAACAATAGAAATATGCTTCTCAGTCTGTTGCTTTTTGAGACAACAACCAAAAGACAAAAGTCTCGCCACCTTGTGTCAGAGAGAAGAGTTGCATGACTCAACTTTTGACAGCAAATATCACTTCATAAAGGTGTACACAAAAACAGATTAACGGATGATAGATGTGCCAACCTCTGCATCTCTGGGCCTTAAGTTACTATTCACACCCTGAAACAGAAGTAAAATAATGACCAGGTGAAACATACAGACATTTTCAGTTTTCGAGAGTTGGTTAGGTTTATTTTCTCTTAACCCGCCAGAGAGGTTTTGTTTTCCTGCCCACAGTCGCGATTGTAGCTTGGTCTACTGGTCATAGCCATAGTCTTAACACAGATAAACAATAAAAAATAAACTTTTTTTTGTAATGACTGTTATTTTATTTTATTTTTTTTTTTCATAATTCTGCATTGCGGCTTTATGTCGGACCAGTACTGAGAAAAGCGCTATAAAAATAAACTCTAACTTGAACTTTTTAATTTTCGACAATCAAATTCTGAATGAATGGAAATGTGAGAGAGGCCCGACATAAACCCACGCAAATGCGGACAGAACATACAAGCGCTATAGAAAAGATCTTGGCTTGAATTTTATGCATTTCTGAATGGGGTTCACATTGCTGTAAGTCGACAGCCCACATCACCGCCTTCTAGACACTGACACAGTCTCACAGTTATTGCAATGTAAGCCTGTTGTTGGCTGGGAAGAAACAAGTAGTGTAGTCTTATTCTAAGACAGGAGCCGCCAAGACCTTGTTGTCCAATTTTTCAGACCACATGTCTTCCCTTTGAAAACCGTGAGGGGCTAGTCCTAATCCACTCAGTCTTTTGTAAAGAACCCTCGCTTGTGAAGTCTCATAATTAGGCATAAAATGAAGGGAGAAGAGCGTTAGCATGTTTCTTGAAATGGGAATGAGTCAGAGACGAACAAGACTGAAACAGCAGTGAATCAGAGAAGAATGAGCTGACGGCCCTTGACCATTTTCTCCACAGCAGTAGTCTAAACTTTTGCCTAATAAGACACATTCTATTTCTCCATTTCTTCATTTTTGCGCACTCATTCAGACACCCTAAATACGCCTCTTCCTCTCTCTCCAGTTGAGTTTAAGATCTTCTTATTAGAATTGTGAAGTCATCCACGTGGGAAGTCAAGCGAGGCTGGGGAATAATAGACAGATGGCTGAAGCGTATTCAAAACTCAACTGCTCTGACATTACTCTTCGACATCCAATCTGCACCGGCCTTGAAACAATAAACACAGAGTCTGCGGATGGAGAGAGATAGTGTTCATTTGAGCGCGGAGCAGCCAATCTCTGAGGACTTTCTCGTGGCATTGGGTTGTCTGATAACCCTGGTGAGTTTTTCCTCTTTAGCTTGGCCAAGCTAGGCTCCAGTGACAGGAGGGTCTGCCTGTCTTTTATATGTCTCCATCTTGATGTTATCGTATTTGTCAGTGCTCGGACAGAGCAGTTTTACGTTATTTCTTTTTCTGCTGTTACTAGTTGTAATGTTAGCAGACACGCTGACTGAGGAACGATTATCGGTAGGGATTTGTATAAAAAGCAATTGTATAAAAAGCAGTAAAATCTATTTTTAGGTAATTAAATGTAAAAAAAAAAAAACAATTTCCTATCTATTACTGTTAGTATAATACTATTTATATTAGCAAAAAAGGTTTATATATTATATTGGAAAAAATTCTCTGGAGTACTCATTCCAAAAGATTCCTGATCTACAGTATTCCTGCAAGAGCTGGGAATTGTTTTTCTGAGGAAGTGTGGTGAACGCATGTTCATGGACTTTATCACAGTACAGGGCGATTTTTGCTTTTCTTTCCAAATTAAGTGGAATTTTGTCCCATTTACGCAAACAATATTAGCCTTTTTTTAGGATGTGTTTTGAAATGACTTAATTAAGCGGATTTATGATTTTACTCAATTAAACTAGACTGTTGTGTAATTTCTGACTGTCCTTGGCATGGATCCCAATAAAGAGTCAATTACAGTACACAAACGCTTGGACAGGTTTCTCTATATCTGCTGGAAGGGCGAGGAGAGAGCAGAGCTTGAAGATAATAGAATCATCATTGTGTTTTTAGTGTAATAGCAGATAACTTTCAAGAAAACAAATTTCAAGAAAAGTCATGTGATGATGATATTGTCACATATGCGAGAAAGTGAGAGAGAGAGAGAGAGAGAGAGAGAGAGAGAGAGAGAGAGAAAGAGAGAGAGAAAGACAGCGATCAGTGCAATGTTGAGTGATGTAATATAGTAGATGAATTCGACAAGACAATAAATGAACAACTGAAGAAGACACAGAAACGGATTGGCGATTTCTTGATTGGAAGGAGATACACAGGAACTGGAGAACTGATGACAACAGGCAGGTTTGTGTCATTCAATGAGTCAGATGAACGTTCTTAGTCAAGACCAGACTATGAAAGATGAACAGAGTAAGCTATTTAAAGAGTCCGTAACGACCAATCATGGGTGCGATGAATCAGACGATGACGGACAGCTGGAGCATGGGTGTGGCCACAGTAATGGTGTTGTAATCGGGGGAGTTGTGACATGTATCAGATTGTACTACATACTGAATTATCATGTTCACTGATTAGATTGGTCAACTGCATTTTTCCAGTATACTGTAGTTTAAAGCAGATCTGTTCACGTTGTTTAATTTCTGTTCTTAACACTTTAATCAACGTGTAAGAAAGTCTTTCTAGAATAGAAGAAATTGCATGTATTACTTTCAATCTGTTTTTCCCAATTCTATATTTTCCACAAGTAATGAGATGACATGATATGATGAGCATAAGCAAATGCTGTTCATCAAATAATGTGCTGTATCATTATCTCTATGACAACCTGAGGCTGGTAAAATGAATGTTTCTTTATAGTTTAGTTAGTTACCGGCATACTTTCCGAGAAGACGCAAGTGTCCACTCTCTGTCCTGTTAATAAAAGACCTTTCTCTCTGGCTAATCCAGTTTCCTTGTTTCTCTGGCCAGAAACCCTTTCAGTTCTGCAATCGCACACAAAAATCCTTACTTTCATAACACGTCAAATAATTTCTTTAAAGACAAAATATTATTTTTATTTTACATAGGTCTCAAAACATAATATGAAATTTACATTTACATAATTTACAATAAATCTTTGAAAATGCAAAGCTTGATGTATTTTAAAGAATAAACATTTTTCTCGATGAAATGTTACTTCGATGTAAATGTCAAACAAATAACAATCATTGATAATTCGTATTACATCAAATTAAATAGGTTATTGTCTATAGGCAACATATCGAAATTGTGCTCTTACAAGTATATTAGTTCAAGTCCCCTGAATGTCTATAAAAATTATACAGTACAGGCATTCTATACACATATGTATAGAATACACGTAGGTTTGTACTGAATATATAAATAAGTAAATAAATAATAAAGTGTAGTGGAGGAGAAATTTCATTGCAAGTAGCATATAAAATGTTTTCCTTGGTTCTTATAATGTAATAAATGCATAATAATAAATATCTAGGTCGCCTTAAAGTTTACCGGCTTTACAGACCAAAGGAAGGTGATAATTTAATCAGCCTATCTCTTCCAGCTTTTTGTAAGTGATCTGATACTACAACAGTCTCCCGGTCATGTGATCCTGTGGCTTAAGCTCAACATGAAGTAATCAGACATTAGCCTGGTGACCTGGACTTAACAACTCCAAACACACACGTACACCACACACACACACACACACACACACACACACACACACACACACGCATACACACACGCACACACACACACACACACACACACTTACTCAGACAAGTGTACTCTTGTATGCTTCTGGCTTTCTCTGCAAACTTGCAGCAAGAGGGTCCTTGGTTTCAAATTTCATGGTCTAATCTCTTGCTGTATCTGTTAATCTTGACTATCTAAGCTGAGCCTCTGTTTTGGGGCTTTCCTGTACTTGATGTCGGAGACTGAAGTCTTTGTGTCGGTTGTCAGTCGGGGTCTCCAGCAACCCCCTCGTCTCCACCACACCACCTTCCTTTAAGATGTGGTCAGCCTGGGTTGGGGGGTTGGAGATCTGGCATTGCCACCTGTTGTGATAATTATTGACTTAACTCGTGTTGAATTGAGACAAAGGGAGCCATGAAGGCTTTCACTGGACGCTTCTGAAATGGGGTCTGATTATCTAGCGTATTGATGAACTTATTTGTAAGTGGGATTTGATCATTCATGATGATTCATATTTTGTTGGTATGAGGTGGTCTGGCCTTGCATGTAAGGATGGAGTAGTTTCTAATGGGATCAGTACTTTTGTTCACATGTTTAATGACTTTAATACTACTGTTGGGTTTAGGGTCTGACCACAAAGAAACGTAAACTCTTGCCTCCTTGTGTCAGGGAGAGGACTTGCATGTCACTCGACACCTTGACAACAAACATCGCCTCAGCACAAATACAAACAAAACTTTTTGACAGAATGCGGAGTCCAGACAGTATTTTTTAACTCAGTTCAAGTGCCAACTTCAAAATCAACCCAAATTTATTTTCATTTTACGAAGTAGCTAAGTTGTGCATATCCATCTACTCAAATGAAGATGAAAGGCACATCGTCCTCGTTTGCAGCCTGACTTTGTCTCTCCCATGAAGGAATGTTCAAAGGCTGATGCTCACAAAGTGACGCTTCGTGTTCTGAGTTGGATGGATCTGCTGCAAAATCTCCCCCGTCTTTTCAATCGGAGCAAAAACTGCTTCATCTCACCACAAATCCACCTACATAGGATTTCCCCCAGACCCTTCTGTCAGGTCTACCTCTTCTGTTTCTGATATTTATGAAGTTCCCGAGTTCTGCTTCTTCCATGTGAATGCGTGACGAGATTATTTTCTCCCCGTCTGCTCATTGGAATGCAGAAGACGTTGAAGCGAATGTTGAAAAGCCATCTCCATTTCATGTAAGGTTCTGACTTGGTGTGTTGGCAATCCAATTAAGTAAGGAGCAAATCTTGTGCAGCGTAATCCTCCGACGGATCTTGCGTTTCTCTGATCATTTCTTTTCGAATGGATCATTTGATGAGGCATCAAGGTTTCGACTGAGGATGACAGATTTAGGTCTAATGAATCAGCGTTTACGCTGTGTTGAAATAAAAATATACGCCATTCCCGCCACAGCGCTAATACACAGAAATCATGTTCTTGATGCAATAGTGTTGTAATTCCCATCTTTTGCCATGTAAAACCAAGCTAATTCCACTCACTCTTCAGCTGCTTTTCTCCCAGGATGCCCTGATTCTGCAAGCGCTGCTCTCCGTCTTCATCTGTCGGGGTCCCAGTGGATCAATAAAAAGTGGATTTTTTTTCCTCACGCTCCTTTTTTATAATCAGGGGATTCTCTGTAGACTTTGCATCTACACTAAGAGCAAAAAGCTCATAGGATGAAAGGAAGCAGCAGCCACAGTGTGGATTTTGCTGATAGCTCTGATGAAGCACACGGCCCAGAATAGCTCTTAAAGTTTATGATATGAAATGAGTTTGCGAATGTTTGCCACAGATCACACAACTCGTGCATACTAATAAACTGCAGAAACAAATCGTTATTTGAAAATTTCTCTAAGCACAGTAATGGTGTCCACTGGATAGTTGTTCAGCGCTTTTACAAGGCCAGGCTTTGGAGATTTCAAATAGTGATATTATTTTACTTGGATGGGGATTTTATGAACATAATGGTGCAGAAACTATGTACCATTTTTTCAGATTTTTTTCGGAGCAAAGTTATGGGTTAAGTGCACCTTTTATTCCAACATATATAGTAGGTGCCTAGTCGACCCTGAGACAAATTAATGAATTTGACAAACGAACAATAATTCGCTCGAATAGTCACCAAAGCTACAACGTGAAATAAACCATGTATTTTCTTTGACTTTTGCCTGAAGAATTTCCATCTACATTGCCATATGGGACTTTAAATAAACACTGGTGTTTTATAAAAATCCAAATGCATTGATCTAGGAAGTTATTGCAGAAAGATCACAATCAGTGTTTACCCAAATTCCATCTGCCAGTCACTTATTATAGCCCTTTTGCCGCTTTTATTCCAGATGTGAGTGAACACAAGAAAGCCAACGTTGTAAAGATAATTTTATCAGCACCAACAGTCCAAACCTGCAAAATAAAAAGACTTCATGTTTTCTGTGGTCTTCTCGTTGGCAGGGTAAATGTGGGAATAGCTCACAATTCCATTTCCAAGACTAGAATCACCAGGACGACTTATCAGGCTGAAATCAAGCACAAATCAGGTAGAAATCTCCCAATTTGAATTGGTTGTCGTAACTAGTGACAGTTTGTCATTTTTAACACGCACAGGTTGTAGACAACATTTTTGAGAAGTTAAATAGAAAAAAAGAACGAAAACGCTGTGTGAAGAGATTCCAGATGCACTCAGACAAATGGAGCGTGCTTTTGTTCAGCGCTAATTATTTCTCAGGAAAGAACAAATTTGTTAAATGGACTTCCTATTGTTCCTGCAGAGCCACCATCATTTTAGATATGGCTGTAAAGTCTGTCTGAAATTACTCAATCTTAAAGTTAAAGAGCCTTATTACCCCTCAGAGAATAGTCTAGTCAAATACAATTTGATAGAAAGGCTTCTGGCCTTGCTCTGTTTGTAAAGGGCCGAGATTCACAGTTATTGCCAATAAACTGATGAGCTCCGAAGATGTTTGCTGAAGATGTTTAAAGTGGCTTATTTTATGAGATTTATTTAATTGATAAGTGCATTTTCCTACTTCAAAGCGCTTTGGGCTTAAAAAAAGAATCCCCACTTAAACTAGTTACAGAGACCCTGACGCAATCACTGGGGAAGTGTTGAAAACATCTCGCTTCCTTCTGTGCCTTCTGATTAGTGTGTGCTGAGCTCTGAATTTACACTTCCTTTATGTAAAAAAAACAAAACAAGACAAACAATAGGTCAGTGACCTGGGCGAGCGTGATGCATGTAATCAGTGCTGCCACAGAGTCCAACATTCCTTACACCATCAGGAAAAACGCATTGAAAAGTTCTTCTGTTAACGTATCTTTCCTCTTTACTGTACTATTTCTACTGTTTGTTAGTTCTAATGACACAAAAATGTCTACTATGGAATAAACACAAGAGAGATTCTGATAGCAAAGGTTATGATTATAATGGTAAATTAAATGCTGATTTTTTTGGAGTTTGAAGTAAAAAAAAAAAAAAGGAATTGTTTATCTATCTATCTATCTATCTATCTATCTATCTATCTATCTATCTATCTATCTTTATTAATTATTTCTTTCTCTTCATTAATCTACAGTGTCAGTGTATGTCTGTCTATTTATCTTTCTGTCTATGCATCTATCAGTTTCTCCACCTTTTTATTTGTCTATCTCCATTCGTTCACAATGTCTGTCTATTTATTCGTCTGTCTGTTTCTCTAACTGTCTACCTACAGTATATGAATCTAGTATTGTCTTTCCCCCTCCTCTCTCTCTCTGTCTCTCTCTCTCTCTCTTTCTCTCTCTCACGCACACACACACACACACACACACACTCTCTCTCTCTCTCTCTCTCTCTCTCTCTCTCTCTCTGCCATCTATCCATCCATCTATCTCTCTGCCTCCCTATTGGTCTGACTAAAATTGCTTTATTTCTTTTTCCAGCAGTGTAGCTTGAATCCAGCTCATGAATATTGCATGTAGCGATGGACGCTTACAAACAGTTACTAAGCAACGTCAGCACACTGGGCTTAATATTCATAAGACCATTCCCGCCACTGCTTCAAACCATCCGCTGCAAGATGGTCTTCACACAGTCCAGACCAGCATGGAGGCAACGAGCATGTGCAGATGATGTTCCTGCGTGCAAGGCGAGGCCCTTACATTTAGAGAGCAAAGGGTCCAGAATTTTCTATGATGTTCCGAAATGTGTTTATATGTATATTGCATATATATGCAAATACGCGCACATATTCAACTAGTATACATATATTCTCTCTCACACACACACGCACACGCACACACACACACAAACACGCACGCGCACGCACACACGCACGCACGCGCACACACTTACGCACGCGCACACGCACACGCGCTGGACTGAGAAACTTCCTTTTGGATTGTTCGCGAATGAAGCGCGTGGCTCTCATTGACCAGGTTTCACAGTAAAAGTACAATTCTCGACAGACCGCGCACCAGAAGCGTCTTTCTCCCGGTTGGATCTTTGGACGGCACTGTGTGAAAAAGACCCGGGAGGAGAACAGCTTTTCTTCGGGGAGGGAGACACGATCGTCTCGGGGTTGCGTTCACTGCATTGCAGAAGAAATGCCGGGAATCCTCGCGGGATCGAACTGTTGGACTCTGGTTCGGTTGTAAACACGTGTGACGTTTGTTTACGCAGAACTGACTCTGTTCAAGTGATGAAATATTTACTGTTTTTGAAAAGCCACCGAAGTGTTTATAACGGCAGAACGCGTAATAAATCGCTACTCAACAACGCGAATCAAGTCGCATGGTGTTGCTTTGTTTTTTCGGGACAATTCACTCCACGCGATCCTTTATACGGTATTTGAGTCCTTATGAATTGCCTGCGTGGATTTGGTTTAAAAAGTAATGAAACGCACTCGCGAATCACTGTAATTTTTTATTTAGAAACAAGTACGACTAAAAACGATGAAAACATAATGATTTCAAACAATGTTAATAAAAATCGTTCGCACAAAACATGTTATGAAACAAACCAATTCGGCTTGCAATGTTTGGAAATATTTGTGTATCTGGGAGGTAATAAGTGTATATTTACGAAGACTTCAAGCCGGCTGGATGACAAGACCCGTCCCGTGCGACGGCTGGACAGCGTCTCATCCCGGGCGGGCGCGCGAGTGCGCTGAAGCTTTTTATAGGAGAGGTTGGGCTCCATATAGGTCGGGCTTTGCATATGTGTAATCAAACCAATGAGAATCCCCTGCGCGTCTGGCAGACGGCAGCGCAGCAAACTCCAGGAAGAAGAGCCGCGTAATTTAGGGGGTGTATCCCTTGTTTAAGACGCTGTTATGGCAAAGCCAATCGCCAGATGTTTTTGTTCCTTACTCAGATTTTGAGCGTGAGCTGTGCGCCGGGTTACTACACCGCTCTGACTGGTTGCGCTTCCAAGCCACAGTTCTTCAAGCCTCCCTCTTCTGCGTCCTCACTGCCACTTTACGCACAGGATTACCCGGTTTTTCTATTTCGAGGAGCTGCAACAGTTTTTTTCATCGGGTTTTTGCCATTTTTTAACGGGCTGGAGGAAATGGCAAAGCCGAGAGGAGCGCGCCTGGAGGAGCGCAGAGGAAACCACAGCTGAATGGCAGGATGCGAACGACCTGAAGACGCACGAAATTCAACATTTCTGTGTTGCCCGAACGTTTTTACGCACTCCTTTCGATCTCGTCAACACAATCCAGAGGAGTTGTCCTTCACGAACATCTGAGGATTTCCTTTTCTTCCTCATTTTTCTTTATTTTTAATTTTTTTTACCCCACACCCAGAACTCTAGGAATCGAGGATGCATTGTGGATTAGTGTTGACCCTCTTTACGGGAATCTTTCTCATCGTCAGTGCTTCCAAAAATGGTAAGAGGACTGAAAATGCCGTATAATTCTCGCGTTTTAACTGACCGGAATGACAAAAGGTGAAGAAAGCGTAGGTCGAGACCGGTCACCTGCTCTCACCTGCCGCTGGGTTTCAGTCGGTGGTCCTCCGGTAAAACCGATCCCGCCTGCGCCGAATTTTGACGTTTTTATTTTTAATTCTCCCGACACACGTTTATTTTAGTCACTCTTTTATTGTTTAAAACACCGTGATTCGTTATACGTTGAAGTTATATTAAAATCATTTAATTTATGAACGCTCCGAAATATAAAAAAGCATCGTGGTGTTTTTGTTTAATCGCTCACTTTAATGTGTGGCCCACTGAATTATTTAGCTTTGCTCTATTAACTTCAACTTTTGTCATCAAGTTGTTTCAAAGTTGCAAGTCTTAAACTTTTATTAGCGAACAAAGAGAGACTGAGACTATATGGTCAGATAGTAAAAAAAACATGTTGTTTGTACTAATTGTAAATTGTGTTGTACTAATCTTAATAATAACAACAACAACAACAACAACAACAACAACAACAATAATAATAATATAATTATAATAACAATAATTATTATTCATTATCATCATCATCATAATTTTTAGTAGTGGTAAAACTGGTATTATTATGACTAAACAATGTGCCATTATTATAGTAAACCATTAGTCTTTTTAAACTTGATTTACTAAATGAGTTATAGAGACATTACAACCAAATATATATATATATATATATATATATATATATATATATATATATATATATATATATATATATATATATATATATATATACGTATATATTCAAAAATTATAAAAAATGGCCTGCTTCTGTTTAGTCTACTCCAAAAGTTTTAGTTAAGCTAGTTTCTTTTGTATGGATTTAAAATGATTGAGTGATGAGTATGTTCAGTTGGTAAATACTAATCTGTCTCATAATGATACAAAAATGTTCAGTTTTTTTGTTCTAAATGATTTACAGTAAGGATGTGCCATGTATTTACAACTCTGTATAATTATTAAGGGCATTTACCTCTGTTCCTAAACTAAAAATGTATTAGAAAGTGAACACACAAACTATCCGAGCTGCTGTCTGTTGATGGCATGCTATAAAATAATTAGATATATTAACCCTTAGAGAATAACAAATATAAATGAAATGAAAAGCATCCCTCCAACACAATCACAGCACATGTTTGTGGAAAATATCCACTTATTTAGTGCTGGGAAATAGGTCAGAAATGACTTGAGGTGTTTTCCTCTATTTTATGAATATTATGAGAGGAGCGCAGTCAGATCTATGAGACTACAGTAGTCGTATTGTGTTAAACCCTCAAAAATAGATCACTGACTCACAATAAACATGGAGTGTGTTTGCATTATTATGAAAAGAAAGGTCTCAGTGCCAAATCCAACCAAATGTTTTGTGCTGTGTGAACAAAGGTTTTGGGGTTTCCTTTAGACATTGCATGTAAAACGTGTTGTTGATATCTTGCATGGTTATGAATTATTTTAGTTGTTTAGATGTTCAACCATAAAACCTGGGATGAAAATGCCACGTTTGGGACACACAAACGCATATGAGAGTGAATTCACTGAGCTTTGTGTCTTCTTTTGTCCTCCATCAACATTTGCTTGTTCTTTTCAGACAAATGTGGGGACAACATCAGCATCACCAAAGCAAACTACCTGACTTCTCCTGGTTATCCTTTGTCTTACTACCCGTCTCAGAAATGCATGTGGGTGATTACAGCGCCGAGACCCAACCAGAGGATTTTGATCAACTTCAATCCACACTTTGACCTGGAAGACCGGGAGTGCAAGTGAGTGTTCCTTGCTCAGTTTAGCGTGGAGGTGCGCCACCTACTGGTCCAACTCGGCATGTCAGGGACATCCTGTTGGTCTGGAGCACAATATGCCTGATGTTTTTAGCTATTTTTTTCCTCTTTAAGATTTCTCCGTTCTGTTTGCAGAAGTTGGTTTTATTTAAAATTGTTTTAAATTGCACTCTTTGTGCAGATGTCAGGCAGTTCATGCTCTGAAATGTGCAATGCCTTCAGGTCCGGCAATAAGTTAAAGTTCTTCCACAACATAGTGAAAGCAGGTTTTGTATTGCAGCATCATAAGTCAATGTTTGACCTGTGGCTTGGTCATTGAAGGTTGTTTTTCATTCAGTCTGCTTTCCTTCTGGTTCCATTGTTTAATGGTGGATCTGAGGAACGTCATTGTACGGTCAGAGCGTGGCCAGCGCGGTTACTGTATACCCTCCTCCCAGATACTCTTCCGCCTGGAGTCTTTTGTGTTCACTGAATGCCCTGTATTAATGGCACCGTTTATCAGGTTCTTTACCTTTTTATGGCTCTGTAAACCTACGGAGATTTACGGCCTGAGATGACCCCGTGCTGTCCTCCCATAGGGGGTCTATTTCTTCTCCCAGTTCAGGTTTCGGTGTCCAGAAACAGAGCCCCCTACTCACTCTTTCTCTCTCTCATTCTCTCTCTCACTCTCTCTCACTCACTCACGCACACAAACACTTATATCATAGGGAGGTCTTGCCATTGACTTAAATACAAAACAATACATTTTTAATACTATTGTAATACTATTGGACAGTATAGTACTATAGTATTACAATACTATAGTAAAGCAAAAATAAACCCTTATTCTAACCTTAAATGCATGTCAATTGTGCCTTCTGTCCGATAATTGCATCATGACCCTCAAACAGGCTTCACGGTTGAGTGACCCAGACAGAGGTCCCTACAAGTGCCTATAGGTCCCCACTTTAGCATAAAAAAAGCATTTGGGTCCCCACTTTGACGTACATGCGTGTAAACACACACACACACGCACTCTTCCGCTGTGGATACTTAGAGTGAATGGAGACCCATGTTGAGAAGATAATGAGCCGTCCTAATGAAATTATATAGACGTGTTCAGACCACGTTATAGAACGCAGAGTTTTGTTCCCTAGGTCAGCAAATATAGATGACTTCATTAGAGTTTAATGCCGCCTCATCAAAGTCGACCAGCGCTTTCATCTCTGACTATTCAAGAATCCCAAGACTGACATTTCTCACTCGCTTGCTGGTGTCATTTTTTCATTTTTAACTAGACATGAAGTTAGTCAGAGATTCAGGACTTGTTTGTTAACATTCTTTGATAAAGTATGTGTGAATGTGTGCATTTATATATAAAAACAGACTGACTGATAGAGACAGATGAAGAAATAGAGAGACAGAGATGCACACACACACGCACACACACACGCACACACACACACACACACACACACACTTGCTTTAAATCTTCAGTTTCAAGCCGTCTTTGTTGCTTATTCTCTTAATCCAGCAGTTATAAATGGGTACAATTCTCCAAATCTCCTTGTTCCACCTTGCTTTGCCTTAGACTTGGGCATGTGCTTGAGATTATAAAATTACAGTTGAAATCTGCAGACGCTCCGTCCATTCTATCGCAGGGTTTTCCATCCAGGCCCAGCGTTCTGTGGTCGCGCTTCATCCTCGAGGCAGCGTGTGGCGTTCAGCGCCGCTCTGTAATCCGTCCGTCTCAAACTGTAATTTCAAATTGCTGTGGTGAATGGCCAGTCAAACATATCTAAAGTTGGTTAGTTCTCTCGGCCGTGATTGGCTGAAAGTTGTAGGCCGTCGAGATTGACATGCCCACTTTTCTTCCTAATCACTAATTCAATTCGGATAGCGGACAGACATCTGTTTAGCGGATCTGGTTTCTGCAGATTACGGGGTGTTTTTTG
Source organism: Paedocypris sp. Pulau Singkep (assembly GCA_017309775.1). Classification (NCBI taxonomy): domain Eukaryota; kingdom Metazoa; phylum Chordata; class Actinopteri; order Cypriniformes; genus Paedocypris; species Paedocypris sp. Pulau Singkep. The sequence goes on from MU204244.1 coordinate 884,890, forward strand.
ACTACCAGATTCAGCTGGACTCACATTAAGGGCCTCTTGCATAATGGAAACTGTTGATGGTCGAAATGGCTTCTTTATCAGATGGACGGCCGAAGGAGGGAAGCTACAACACACGCTTCAGTGCGCAGCTCGCAATCTAATTAGCAGCAAATGGAACGCACATGCTCAGCATAACATGTCCGTTATCAGCAAAGCAAACAAGATATGCTTTGTGCCCACTTGTGGAAAAACATCTGCCGAGTCAGACCCTTGGTTCTGCATGGCTGGGTTATTGTGGCAGATGTTTTAGATCGTATGATGCGTGATGAAATGGAAAGAAGACCATTTTTTTCCCCTCCACTATTCCAAACTTTTGTTGTTGACACCTGTTAAGAATATGTGCGTGTTTATATGCAGTATCTGAAAATACATATACATGTTTATATGTGCACCATGGTGTGTGTGTTTGTATGTGTGTGTGCCTAATAGTGATTTTATTGTGGACTTCAATGAGGTCATACTGTGTGTGTGCGTGTGTGTGTGTGTGTGTGTGCGCGTACTGTATTGTCAGAGGCCAATTTTTGCAGATAACACATCCTTCTGACAGCACTATGAATCATTGATGGGACTCAATCCGCTGACCTGACAAAAACTGGTAACACTTCCTCCCAACGGTTAGATGTGGTGAAGGGATCCAGTAGATGGAGGGTCTTCTGTGATTCTGCGAAAGAATCCCCATTGCTCAAAGACCTGTGCTTTCAAGCTGTAAAGCGGTATTCTTCATACTCAGCCAGAGGTGACAATGGCCTTGAATGAATCATGGCTTTACTTCATCTTGCTTTACTTTAAAGTTATTTGGCAGACACTTTTAACCAAGCCACTTAAGTAACAATGAGCCAATTGTCTTAAAAGTAGACAGTAAATGCTTTACACGTCTATATGAAGAAATACAACTAGACATTCAGTGATTGGGGGAAGAGGAGTTAGAGTTAGTTAAGAGTTAACTCCAAAGTGCCATTTGTTCTCTAATTTTGAGTTTTGATCAAAATGTTTAAGTTTTGATCCTGATTTTGACAGCAACTGGTAGTCAATGTAAGGGGACAACCAGTGAAAGATAATTTTGTATTTATTTAAGACTTTTCAGACAGCAGCATTGTGAAATTTCTGCGTTGTTTTGTGAAGTTTGACTAGTCAAATCGGCTAGGCCGTCGCAGAGATGCATGCAGAGAAAGCTGGTATGCGTCATGTTAGCAACAGAGAGATTAAAGATACGGCGTTAAAGATGATCCATTCTCCCAGAGAAAGTCGGAGGGAAGTCTTCTCTTTGGTAACCCTGAGCCTGAAATCCCCGGCTTCTGGTGATCCACCTTCTGCTGGGTCGTGCCACAAAACACCTCATGTCCTGGAGAGAGAGCAAACATTCTGTGCTTGGCAAACAAACCCCACATCCTGGATCTGTGGCGCTCGGAGACAAAGCTGATTAGTTATGGAGACTTTAACAGTCTATGCTTTGATTTTTCTAGGGGCTGAACCTTAAGACTCAGATTTAATTCTTAGAGATTTACAGAGATCACACTGCTTATTTTCATGGGTCGCTGCTGGAGATGTGAATCTGAGATGTGGATGGGAATCTGAGACAGAGAAAGGGTAAAACAGTAGATCACGCTGATGTTTAAATATCAACACGGCTCTTCTACTCATGCGAGTTCTTGATCCTTTGTTTGTGTGGGCTTCAGTGAAGGGTCTTTCCTGCTGAGAGGAACCAATGCCAGGCTGGGAATGGCTGTAACTCTCCCCTTCTCTTCCAGATGCCGAGACTGGCCCTCTTCACTTCTCCACTAACAGTAAACATGGAGAAAGCAGGATGGCATGAACATTAATCAGCCGTTGTCACGGAAGGAAAAACTCAAGATGTATGGAATGCAATGGACTTCCTTTTATCCGCAATACACAAGGGTTTTTAAAAGCAGGGAAGCTCTGACCTCTGGGAAACCAGAGAAGGTTCGTCCTGACAGAGATTGTTTTAAACGCTCGTCATTTGTTCATGAACTTTCACAAGTAGGTCTGTTCTAAAGCAGGGTCAGAGAAGCGACGATAAATTCAGAAGCATTGCTGAAGTGACCTTGAACTTTAAAAGCTGCAGATGAAATTGTAAGAAACTTCCTCTTGCTGGGAAACAGGTGCTTTGCTCCTATTGCTTCTCATGAACAAGCCATTGTTTGGAATTGCATGTGAAGTGTTGCTGAGGCGAAAACGGAAAGAAAGCTAAATAATTCAACTCTTTCAGCCAACCACTCCTGCATTTTGAAGTTGCTTTTTCTTCTTGGCTGATTGTAAATCCCATTTGCTTCGGCTCTGAATTGAATTCGATGCAGAGAGAAACAGAGGTGGCAGCTGTCATGTAGAGCAAGTGCTCGGTGGTGTTACTAAAGCAAGTACAGATGGACACTGAGACCTTGGGTGCATGGCGTGCTGGATTATTAGGCGCATCATTAATAAACACATGAAATAAGTCACCTTTTATTTCATGTGTTATTTCACATTTCGTTGAGGCCCAGAGTCAATTATGAAACAATTGTACAGATTTAAGTGTGTCTTATATTGTGAAAATTACGGTAAGCATTCCATGCCAAGCTGTTTCAACATATTTTGTTGAAATGCTCTTATGCATAGGTTGGTTTTGCTATACGGTTGTATAAGCCAATAGAGTTAGATCATTAACTTGTAAATTGGTTCTGTTTGTGAGCCAGTTAAAAGAGTTCAATGTTAATCAGGTTAATTCATTCAAAAAAAATGTGTTCGCAAGTTCATTGCCGGTAACTTCCAGCATTAATAAATCACTGAAGAATGCACCACTGGCGACAGGAAGACAAGGATAGCTTGTGTTCATCAAGTGGCGTCTCCTTTCGAACCAGAACATGAACATAGCCCTGTTAGTAAATAGACCATGGCCCCAAAGTGACCCACCTTGCAGCTATACCTGCCATACTTGACCCTGTCCTGGCCTGGGTCTGGAAAGCACCACAGTGTTTTTGTAGTTTTAGTTACTGAAGTAAAGTTATTGATTTATGGCTTATATAAGTTTTCATACGTATACCTTGTGGAGATGTTGTTGATTCGTTTTCAGAGGAAACTCAACTGTCTCTGCCACTTCTAAAACCGAACAAGGATTTTGTCAAATTCACATCCCAAATTCCGATCCACCTTGCTCGAACATTAAAACCCAAAATATTCGTATATAAAAATAAAAAAACATGCCCCATTTTCTTAGAATAGAACTGCTCTAATATATTTGTCGTCTTTCATTTCCCCTTTTTCATTTTTTCCAACTCTTTGGCAGATATTTCATCACCTCATTTTCTCCTTGGCCCTGTAACCCCCATGCATGACACTGAAGATCTCGAAATTGTAAAGTGGTCCGACTAATGAGAAGGATTAAAGTGGTGTGTGTGTATTTCCGCCCGTGTTGGGCCGAGGGGTTTTCTGTCTGGAAAGCGCTTCACCTTGGCCTGTGTGTTGGAAGGACGGACTGATTGAAAAGCTCTCTCTCCGTGACATCTGCCGTCCTCCCTGCTGTTTTGTCACAAGCTTGATTCATGTCCTCCTCAATCTCTCACTCTCTTTTACTTTCCAAACAGCAAAGCACTTTGCCGCTCAGTGTGAGCTTTTCAATGCTGAAGAAGTAGGGAAATGAGGGGAAAGAGGTGTTTAGACCGATAGGAATGACTAAAAGGGAAAAGTTTGAATCACCACAAACTGGCTATTATTTTGAATCCAATTGAGACGGAGTAGAAAAATCAATTAGGAATTAACAAAATGCCAACAAACACGTGGATTCCTTAGTTAGGCACAAAGATGTTTGCAAATCTCAAAAAATCCTTACTCACAACAGAACGATTAGGCTTTAAAAAGAGAATTTGGCAAAGCAAACAGCGGCCGTCCAAATATGGAAGTTTCTGTGGAGCTAAAATCCTGTCACTCGCTGGATTTTTATTCCAGCTCAAACAGGTCTCGGCATTTAACGCGATAACAGAATCATTTGCTAATCTCGCCAGTAGATTGGCACATAATTGTGCATGTTCGCGTTCATTATTTTTAAACCTCCAATGTCATTTTATGCAGAAATAAAAATTGTTTTTTGTTTTGTTTTTCTTTGTTTGTTTTTTTACCAAAAACTGTACAGTTTTTTTTTCCGAGTTAAGTTCAAAATTTTCCAAAATAAACCGTGCCTTGTAATCGAATGTGCTTTGTGTCCGCCTTATAGTCTGAAAAATGCAAAGGTGTGAGACCATTTATTTGGTGCTACCTGATTAGACATTCTTCAAAACATATTTGAAAAGTGTGTGAATCTAAAATCTTGCAATGTTGAACTTTGCATAAACGTTTTAGGTAATTCAAGTGTACCTGTTAATAATTTAACAGAACAACTCTAGAACAAGAAAACATTACTTTTGCAGAGAAACTCATGCATCTTAAGCAGACTGGTTAAAGATAACCTAGTTTTTAGGGTCCCCTCGAGAACATCAGAAGGGTCTAAGCTTTAATTGATGTGGTCCTGTTGCAGAGCTAATGCACCATGTCTGCACATGCTGGCCTTGTTTAGCTTGCTGCCAGAGCCACAAATGGCCCTTTATTTTTGATTGATGGGGTTCTTGCCCAGATATGGTTCAGCCCACACTCCTCCGAGCTTAAGGGACTGCTTGGAGAGGAATTTCGGTTTGACATGGTTCAGCTCCACTTATGTCCTGCACAAAGACAGCAAATTGAGTTTTTCAGGCTTTAAAATGCTGCGGTTTTAGTCAGAAGGAAGTGAAATCTTGTTTTGAGAAGGTGGGATTTGGTGTGGGAGAAGCTGAGGGTCTTTGTTTGCTTTGTGACAGTGTAGGTGGTTAAGATGACGGTTGGAATAAGACAGTGATGAATGAAGGAAGGCTGTCCGATTCAGATTGTTCGCAAGCTGATCGCCTCCTTTTTTGCTTTTATGTCTTTTGGTTTTATGGAAAATTGGAAAACTCCACATGGTCGTCTTGTAAAAGGTAATACGTCTCTCAATCCATTCTGACATTTGCTTAAGCATAATTCCAAAGCTCTGAAAAGAGATTTCCTTTTTTTGAATCGTCAATAATGTAAAATTTGTCTTTTGTGAATTAAATTGACTTAAAAAATAAAACAAGACCACCCATTTCACAAAAACCATTATGGGATTAATAATAATCACAGATTACTGTACCTTTAGCTGTAATCTTTTGTTGCTTATTTTTTATAATAATCTGCTGGAGCTTGTCTGAAATGCTCTCATAAAAACATGGTCTTCCCTCTTATTCCTTCTCTCCGTCATTCCGCAAATGCCCATATTCCACGAGACGGAGGATGTCGAGGAAAGTGAAGTCAAAGGTGACTGGAACAGAACATGCAAGGAAAGCAAGTTAGCTGAATAACTCAACGTCAGCACAGGTTTCTCTGAACAAAGATGGTCTCAAGATGAGAGGAAATCTCCAAGTGAATCAGAACTTTCTACAGACTTTGTGGCCTAACCTTTTGTAATCTGGTGGCCAAACTTGACTTTGTTGTGAGTTTCACAGCCCTAACGATTTGGAAACAATGGATATTTAAAATGACTATTATTTAAAAAAAAGTCAACCGTTAGTCAGTCACGCAGTGTATGCGGTTGTTTTTCAAAATTTGGTTCTAAATGTTGGTTCAAGTTTTGTCAGTTTGAAAAATTCAGCATAAACCCATTCGTAGGTCTTCCCCAGGAGCATTCGTAGGTCATCTCTTAATGAAAGATGTTTCGATATTAGCCATAACTCCTTCCAAATGGACTGAAAGTGCAAACAGTATGTGAATATAGACATGGCCACGTGCAACACCTTAATGGGCCGAATGTGGCCCGTGGGCCACACTTTTGTCTTTCTGTCATGATTCCTCACAGTTAAGGTTTTAACTTTTAAGTTTAAGAATCAAACTGGTGTATCATTGTTTGAGATTGACCATGAATCGATGAGTCTTGTAAGTTGCTAGGCTGTGAAAATCTGACACTTGACTCAATCATTTCCCTCTCTTCAAACTACAAGCACCTTCTTTTAAAACTTTATTCTTCATCTTCGTAACCACAGACCAACCCCAGAGAGCTGAAGTTGCTCTGACTCAGTAATAATATCCACTATTAGATGTCACGACGGGACAAATGGCATCTATTCTCTCAGTAATAGCCAGTGAAACTGTCTCCAGACAGAAATGTCTTCTGCACCTTGTACAGTGGGTTGGAATTTATTGCTCTTCTCCAGACTGGATTTATTGTTTTCATGCATAAGACGATTCATATAGCCATCCTTCTCTCTTGCGTGGCATTCAACAGAAGATGTTTCAGCTGTTTATTTAAGAGCGTTTGGGAGTTGTACTTTAGCAAAGAAGTATTATCGTCATCTGTAGCCTGAGCTGTGCAGAGACTTGCATAGTGTAAAGTGTTTCACTTAATCAGTAAATGCATATTAGCTTTTTTGCCCCCTGGGTGGAACTCTAATTAATTGCAATGGCTTTTTTCTTCAACAAGAACAGGATATTCAATTCTAAATTAGGCCATTTTATGAGCTAATATGCCTTCTGTGTTTCCTTGAATACAAAACTGCACAGCTTTCTGTTTTCTAGCAAATTTGGTTTAATAGATAATGACAGATGATGGAGCGAGGCAGAATGGAATCAGTTGTAGAACCATTAACATAGAGAAGAATCAACAATGTAGTGATAAACACTCAGTCTTTTGTTTTTCCTCTCTCGAAATTTAGGGACATTCAAAAAGAGAAAGTGAAATTGGATTTGAGAAGTTGGAGGACATTGGAATCATTGCACAAAAGTACCGCTTGCTTAAAATGTTTTGATTGGGTTGCTGTTGACATTATCGCTACCGTTTACAACCCAAGTATCTTGCTTCGGGCTTTCTAAATGTTTCTTTGTGAGCAAATGGTAGGTTAGAGTGTAAAAACACGGATGGCACAGTGCAGTACAAATTCATTTCTTGAACAAATCGCTGTGATTGTTGGAAGTCTGCATCTTTCCGAACAGGCTAATTACCAGTACTAATGAAAGCGGACATGCTAAATCCATCACTGTTAATCATAATTGCCATTTATGCAAGCGTGCTGCGCGGTCTCTGCACCGCACCCTTCTCAGATTGATTAGCATCTATAAATACGTCTCTGAGATTAAGTAGAATGCTTTCGACCTCACTGAGTTTTGGTTACTAGGGCAGGGTTTGTGTAATTGACTCTTGTGGAATTGAAAAGTATTGAACCACACGACATGTCCACACCCTTCCCTCGTCCCCACACCACACGCACACACACTTTGCGCCAGACCTTTCTGGATGGTTCTGCTGTAACCACTCCGGTTTAGGAAGAACAGACGACCTTTCTGTAATTGATATATCAGTTGCACACAATGACGGTTCCTTTCTCAGTCAAAATTACTGATATAGAACTCATAAAAACTGAATAAAGTAATTAAAGTAGCGTTTACCCACACAATTTTCCAATCATAAAGCACAACTAAAATTGTAAAAAAAATATTATGTTTTGGCTGTGGTGTAAAAAATAAATGTGTTTTATGTATGATGTAGGGTACATTATTTATCCAAAAAAATTATTTAAGAACTTTGTTTGCACTGTGTATACATTTTATTTTACCGTGTTGAACTGCATGTACAGTTCTTTCCAAATGCTAAATTAACCAACCAGTAAAAAAAAATGAAGTTGTGTTGCTAGACTGCAAGGATCCTGGATGGTTTAACCAAGACCACTTGTCCAAACACCGAAGATTTTTCACGTTCAAAGATTGAGCGAGAGAGAACATTAAAACCGATCTATCTGCTGTCTCTTCTGGGGATGTAAAATGAAGCAGGTGGAGAGTCCGGGCGAGGCAAGGGGATAGTTTAAGACCCCGGGCTGGTGGAGAGGTGTCTGGTGTGAGAAATTGGGACTGTGTGGTTGATGAGTGCTTTACATCTATTTTTTTGTCTTCAGGGTAGAAACTCCATTTGAAATCAGGCAGCCGCTGTTTGTTCTTGCATGGTTAGCTCCATCTCACAGTCTCAGACCAAGAGGAAGTAGATTAGCAAATCCCGTAAAACACAATTCACTCCGCTTGCTAGAAGAAAGTCACTCTCCTGGTGTAAAATTGCCTCTGCAGTCAATCCCATAATACCCTCAAGATGATTAGCAAGGCAGAGACGGCACAGAGGATTGTCGGAATTTGCAGGATGCAATGAAGCTGTGAGAAACGTTCCAGCTTTTTTCACAGCTTGTTCCGAGATGTCTCCAGAAACTGAAATGGGAATGAGAAGAAAAGCCTTTATTTTCTGTCTTCCATAAGCGGCGCTCGCCTCGAGGCCACTGCAGTACTACCATCTGTATTTTATTGTAGTACGTCCCACTTCAGCTTCACAAGGTACATCTGTGTAAGGAAGCAAGTGCCTTGCTTAAAGAAGCCATAAACACGAATTCAGGAGGTGGAAAAACCTGCTGGTCCTTATAGCTCCAGTGCAAACCTCGAGGAGAAGCTTCAGCACTGTATAGCATTACCGTTGCGGTGACAATGATTGTCTGATACACTGTTGAAACCTGATAACACAATTGATTCTCACAGACCAAATTCTTCGTTCCCTCCGAATAGATTCCAGCAGCATCAGTTTGACAAAGACTAGTTATGCTTGGATTTACCCAAAGAAGGAAGGGACGAAGCGCTCAGCTAGTCAGCAGAGGCGAGAGAAAAGCCACTTTTCTTTTTTTCGAGAAAGAGCTCAGGAGACACAGCTGATCAAGACGAATGTCCTTGATCTTCACTTGAGATACTGCTGTCGAAGATTCTTACGCGTGCTGCATCTTCTTCCCAGGGCAATCTCTGGTTCACTCACACGGTGAAACGCATCTGACTCGCTCCAACAGACGAAGATGGTTAAGGGTTGCAAAGTAAGCGACATAGAGCTTCGCATCTGGTGCACGTTTTAGCATTGGAAGCTAAAAAAAACCTTTAAAGACAAAATCCCTCAAGCATTTGCGAGTGTAAGTGCTAGAGATTCATGTTCTGGAGGTTTTTTTTCAAACTTAACTTGATATATTCCCTATAAATAAAGGAATAGATAACATAAAAATGAAGCATTGCCTGTGTAATTGTCAAGCTAGGGGGTTTACAGTACAGTAAAGGAACTCTGATAAGTTGACCGTCTCTGCTTCTACGTGGATCTTAACCTAATTCATTTCCATCCCCTCTTTCACCTAACATTTGACCATCTACCAACTCATGTTCGACTTTCTCCATTTTTTTCCATTTATTTCAAGAGAGAGATGGCGGCGTGCACGGGTGATGCAGCTCATAGCTCTCCAGTTTGGTGCTTTACTTTTTTTGTTTTTTTTTGTTCATTTTTTCTTTCCCAATTTCATTGTAACCATGTGATACAATGACAATAAAGACAATCTATTCTATTCAGCCTTATGCTTTAAATTGTTTGTGCTATCGTCACTAAAATAAGTTTCCGAATGAGGATTTGAGCAACATGGGAATTCCATTCAAATTTTTGAATTGCATTTGTTTGTTCAGTGATATTCAACCTGCGACCAGTAGGCCATGTTCTGTGAAGATGTTATTGGCCATGTTCTGTGAACTAATTTAGTGTAGAATTCATGGCAGTATGCTGATATTAGAATTACTGAAATATTCTAATATTTTATAGAGTATGCTTTGAAATGTTTCACATATGTTAAAAGAAGGTCTGAAATTGACCTTTGTTTCAAATTTTTGTTCCAAAACTTTGCATCTATATCGCTCAATGTGCTGAAGAGCAAAACATGTGTCACATTCTCCCACTACACACCATCATCTTCCTTCATAAACAACTTCTGACATCTCACTAATAAAGTCAGCTTCAGATGGAGAGTCCAACAGTTAAAGTGTTTCCTTTCTCACATACTTGATTTTCATATTCTTTGGAAAGTCAAGTTTGGCCCATATTATGAAAGGTTCGGGTTAGTTCGAAAGAAATTTTCCATATACTGTACATCAATTCACTAACACCATTTCGCATGAGTTAATACCTTTATTATCGTGATAGCTTTTAATTTAAGGACAAAATGACCCCATTACAAGCTTAATCTTCTGTTACAATCTCAGGAAGATTACTTAATTCTGAAGTCTGACTCCTCAGAATAGCAAGTCGGAGTAATGACAGAAAACAAAAAGGCCTTGGAGAGTTAATGCTTGCGTTTTATTACCAGAGCGCCGTAAAAAGCACTGAGTAAAAGCATAAGTGCAGCGGCTGGATTCCTGTGTAAACGAAGCGTGATGAGTCTGAAGGTAGACCTCGCTCTGCAGGTTAGACTGATAAAGTATTAGCGGAGAACAGAGCTTGTTTGTGTGCGTGCCGCTCTGTTATTTCCACAGCTGGCTGTGAGAGGAAGAGGGCTGGGAATGAAAAACAGAACAAATTGCAAAAAATGCCACCGTGCACAAATTAGTAGAGGCAAGCAAAATAAAGTGAGGTCATAAGCCCCGCAGACCACATGTGAGTGGCGAGGCTTTGGCAGAGCGGTCTGACAAGATGAGGTGTTGGTTCTAAGTACACATGAAATTTTAGATTGTTGTATCATTTTTCTGATATGTTTTTATGTTTTCCTTATAAGCAGTCTTAAAGGGTCAGTATTATACAAATACACAAAACACAGTAAATACATGAGTATTCAAATGTGTAACAATGTCAATTAAGTTTTATATAGAAGATACAGAGTAATCTTTTGACTATATTTTTGTTACGAGCTAAGGTTTGCACAGACTCTTATAATTTACATGCAGCCCAAAAATTGACAGCGCTTTTCCTTCATGTAATTTGTACAAGTGATTAATTATTGAAAAGCCGTATGTGTCTCTTGAACTAGATTTTTTCAGGCCGCGTTTTAATTGACGCAAAATATTTTGAGGATTTCTTTGTAATAATGGTTAATACATTTTATATAGTTGAATTCATTTTATAGTCTATTATATTTACTGTATATCTGTACTGTATATGTTACCATACTTTAAAAGACCATTTCACACTTGGTATCTTGTATGTGCATGAACTGTTGCTCGCTTTTGAGAGATATGCATTATGACAGTGACCTATATATCCACTTATGTACAGAAAAGGTCAGATATCTTTACGTGTCAGTGTAATGTTCTTTCAGCGCGAGTGTGGCGTTAGCGTTAAGGTGACGCTTTCAGTAGCGACTGATGTCTAAGTCCTGAGCTTCTTCCATCATGCCAACCAAAGACGCGGGTGAAGTCATCCCACCGTTACCACCCCCCCCCCCCAAGGACCCAATTTCAGAGAAGCGGCACACTTCTCGTATTCAGTCCACCCTATTCGCACACCTAAGAAATCCCGCCGCCCCCAACGGCGTGAAACAAAACGACCTTTATATCTCAGAACAAGATGCGCTCTGGTTTTCACGCCTCCCGCAACCCCCCTGGACACACCAGCACACATTTCTGCCGTCCGCGGTGTCTTCGTTAAAATTTCACACTTTTCCCCCTGTAATGTGCAGCGCACGGAAGAGACCATGTTCTTCAGCAGGCAAGCTTTTAAAAGCATGTCTGCGAGTTTGTTGGGAAAATCACATGGTTTATGGTCTTTTTAATCACTCCTCAAAGGACCAGGGAATTATAATGCATGGAAACGAATCGCGTAACAAATAAGATGATTGGACAAAATCATACTGTGATTCTGGGTGAAATAGTCTCTTCCAGCTCCCCGTCATGCTTAACTCTGCTCTCTTCCCCGCTGCTCCGCGGTTATGGGTGTCAGGGGTGATTAAACGCCATGGAAACAAGACCCTGCTGTCAATCATTTTCACGCCGAGCTTACCCCCAACTGAAATACACCATTGCTAAATCAGTATGCAGAGTTTACTGTACAGGGAGACCTACACCACAGATCTGCTCTGGAAGAATTTCCATCGGCTTTCCTCTTTTCATCACAGTCCTGTTAAGTGACTCAAGTGAAGACCACCCACTCCCTCTAGTCTAGTGTTACAGACACAGTTTTCGTGCTCGGCGACAGTTCTGGACAGTCTTCCAAACTGTCGCCGGCCTCTGTCATGTGGCATCACATGCCAATAGCTTATGGCTTGGAGGTTTATTTTAAGAAATATAAGACAAAGAACATCAAACCATCTCTCTGTCTCTATCATGCTATTACTAATATAAGCCAATGGTCCGGCCCGGCTTGCATTGCGATTCACAAAAGCTACGCAAAATAAACCCTAATTTTGAATTGAGTCAATGCACAATCTTTATTTGTCCATCTATGATTATAAAAAGTGTTTCTTAAATACTCTGTGCTTTATTTGTTTTGTGCTGTATTTCATTGGGTTTGTTTTGTTTGTGTAGATACGACTATGTGGAAGTGAGGGACGGCATGGACGAGAGTGGGCAGCTGGTGGGCAAGTACTGCGGGAAGATCGCCCCCTCTCCAGTGATTTCCTCCGGGAACCAGCTCTTCATCAAGTTTGTGTCGGACTACGAGACGCATGGCGCTGGCTTTTCTATCCGCTACGAGATCTTCAAAACCGGTGAGAGAGCGTTGCGTGACTACACGGTTCTGCCAAACAGTGATTTGTCGTATTATAAAACAACTTTCAGACATGAACGATGAATTTTAGCAAACACAAAGCGATTCATTGCCCACGCTTGTTCAACGTTTTCCCTGTTCTAGTTTAGATAAGTAACTATCAGGCCCAAACCAAAATAGCTGAAGTTTATAATAGAAGGGAACAGAGGCAAGTAGAATATCCTTTATTCCATTATTTTTACTGTACAGTTAATAACACATATACATTGACACTAATGTGTCTGTATAAAATGTAAATATACCCGTAAAATTATGAGAGAATTTTACATGGAATGTAGATTATAGCTTTCTTTATGTGCATCGTGTTAACAGAAGATTTGGACAAAATTGTAAAGAGGAAAGAAAAATGTAAACAAGAAAGTTTTATATAATATAAAAGCAGAATTAATCTTCTAAATAGTAAGAGTTAGTAAGAGCTCTAAATAGCAAAAGAGCTTAATATTTTAATAACTTGTAGTTTTAAAACACCTAGTTTTACATAAGAGACAAACTTTTATATATACTATTTTTTCTAGTTTTTGTGATGAGATAACTTTTGGGTTGTTGACTTTAATTCATTTTATTCAAAAGGTATTTAAAACTCCTTTTTTTTTTTAAACAAGATTTTTTTTTACTAGTTTTTACACTGTTTTAGTATAAAAATTCACCATTTTGTTTTTGTCTATTGTGTAACAATTGAAACAATAATTGGAACAAAGAAAAAAAACTACACTTTGTGAAGTAACAACTGCATCAAATCTAAACAAATCTAACTAGTTTGTGTATACTCTATAATATTCAAGATGAAGCTTATAATGCAAAACAACAGATAATATTTAACTATACATTATATTTTGGGTGCTAATCAAAGCTCTTTGTCAGTTTGATGTGCAAAGCATTGCTTTAAAACACAAATAAATGCTTTGAAACGGGAAGGAAGTTACGTGATGCTGGTTGTTCCGTGCTGTGTTCCCCAGTGGTTCAGTGAGAAACGATCTGTCCATGACAGACTTGCGGATCTTTAAGGTCTCTTATTGTGCTATTGTCTAGCTCACAGATACACACAGCCAAACTGTTGCTGTTATCTGGAGATGTCACAGTAATACGCGCAAATTTCCTGCGGGACAAATCTGTTTCCTGTTTGAGGTTAGGACAGAGAGAAATTTTGATAGAAAGTCTGTGTTCACTGTAGCTCCCGACAGGTGTGGTGCACATCATGGCCAAATAATGGCCCTCAAGTTCCCCCAAATGTGACCTCAGCATCTGATGAATTTGGGTGTTTATGCTCATCTTAAGAGTGACACAGTGGGTAGCGATGTCACTTCACAGCAAGGACTCATACATTCATATAGGAGTGAGTAAATATGTGCCCGCTGTGATTGGCTGGCCAACAACCCAGGATCGCCAGGCTCAAAGTTGCTGTGATTGGCTCCAGCTCCTCATGACCCAGAAATGTAAAAGAAGTTCAGAAAATGTATGAAGAGCGATGGATTCTCAGATCTTATGAATTACTGTATGCCTATAGGTCTCACTTTAGCATAAAAATCCTAGCATGCGAAGCCCCACTTTGACCTATATGCTTGCACGCACAGACACACACTCATCAATAACATCAATAAGTCTCCCACAGCATTCCATTATCTCAGTGCTGGTTTTCTTAAACTCATCTTCTTGATGCGTCTGATTGGAAATGAGGTTCCTCCTAAGAGAGCAAAGATGTCAGATACGTATCGACTCTGCAGACAAGGGGTCTACCAGACACTCCGGCCCGGCTGGGCGTCCACGTCCTGGCTGTGTTCCTCTAGAAAAGCATGTTCGTTGATCCTTCTCAGTTTGTGTGGACAACAAACAATGTGACGTTTGTGCTCCAAACCAGAAGTGTTTGTTGTGACGACAGAGCTTCAATAGGCGAAGAGCTTGCTACTTTGTCAGTGACAAAGAATAACGGCTGAAGATATGCGAAGAATGTAATAAAACTAAGACAATGGAATGGAAATTGATTGCGGAGTGGTGTCGACACACCTGAGGGGGTTTAGACACGGATCCAGCAGGTGTTAAGACAGATGTGCCGGTATTCAAATGCGATGATGCCAAGAATAAAACGCAGCTTAAAATGTGATTACACTTATTAATCGGCCTCTGGTTTTGAAAAGGAATACGGTGGATTAGAGTTGATGTGACATCCACAGAATCTGAATTTGGTCATTGTGGAGGAACAGTGAAGTTGGTGATTGTTTTTAATCAGAATCTGTAGAGTCAACAGTGCAATATAGAAATTTTACTCTGCTTTGTGTATCTGAGAACACATCCACCGTCGTTTATCGAAGGATGGCGAAAACAAGAATAGCACCAGCTAGTGTGAGGACTATAGGAGAACGATAGATTCAACAAGACCGAATAATAGAAAAATACAGTCAGGAAGAGTGTGAAGGTGACGGAGAACGTGAGAGAGAGAAAATGAGGTGAAGACGAGGGTGAGAGAGCCTGAGAACTGTACAAACTCCCACTCACCTAAACAACCCTGGAGAATCTCTGCAACCGTATACCAATTCAATCAAGCCTGACCTGCACTGAGCAGTATGGATATCTAACAAAGACCAATCCTCCGGAGGGCTTCCAGACCCCTACAGTTTCACAATTTCAGCTTCAAATATCAGAATGTCATGTTTTTCTCTCAGTCTCACAACATTTTAGAGGCTATAGGTGTGGACAGCTCGGTGGCATAGTGTGTAGATGCGCTATCACCTCACAATGAGAACAAGCGAGATTCATGTTTGAGGCCCTGTTGGACCCTTTCTTTGTTTGGTTGGTCACAAACCCAGGATGTGTCCTTCTTTCAGGGCCAGAGTTGCTGGGATTGGCTCCAACTTCTGGTGACCCTGAAATTGAAAAAGCAGTTAAGACTAGATTAATGGTTGGTTGGATGTGCAGAATTTGAGTCTCCCACACAGGAAAATGTGCACTTTCCGTTTTGTTCCAAAGGGAGAATTAGATATACGTTTTTAGGAGCACCGCAATTTTTACTGTTACATTCACGTGAAAAGCAACATTTAGTAACCAGTGGGATGGAAGGAAGATGGATGTGTGTGTGTGTGTGTGTGTGGCAGAACAAGTTTTTTGAACGATGGCGAATCAGTCTCAAAGTTAATGAGCAATAAACATTTCAAATAGCAAAATTATTAATTCAAGTAATTATTTTCATAATAATGACTTTTAATTACAAATCCAAAAATGTGGACGTTTATACACAATACAACTAAGGTAGATTATTAAATAGTCATGTTTTCCATGGTTTATATCTTTGAAAGAACGACAAAGCAGTGTATTTAAAAAACGCTGCCACTTCATCGTATACGTCAATTTAAACAACTACACTTTGCAGAAGGACGCTGTCTTGCTGGCATGGCCATTTATCATGGAGATGTTATCTGAACGTCTTTACGATGACACCTGTGTCAACACAGCGAGGATAAGGCTTGCGTGTGCAGGGCCGCTTGTCCATTGTGCCCAGTTTAGGTCTTTTTTATGGCTTCGGCTTTTACACAGCAGTAGCATAGGTCACATCTGGCAGCGCAAGCGTCTTGTTCTTGTCTTCTAAATGCACATCCTTTACGTTCAGGCTAATGAAATCCAAGGCAGAAACTTTCCTTGTCTTTTTTTTCCCAACTGGCTGGTTAAACGATGTGTCAGTAACTGTGTGTGTTTGCGTGTTCACGGGCAACTTTACAGATGTGGCTTCAGGTTGTTTGTCAGAATGTGTGGCTCTCAAACTCTCATCGACTCCATTAACCTGTCTGAGCAGAGCCACGGGGGCAAAGGATGAGCGGAGGAATGTGTCCTGGTTCCTTCGTTTCCCTGCAGATATATAGGATAGAAACATGGGAGATTAGCTCACTAAACCCACACAACCTCAACTTGTTTCAGTAATGCTCCAATGAAGCAGAAGTTCAAAGTGTGCATTGATCTGGCGCCGACTCTGTAGTCATGTAGAGAGCAGAGTTTAGAATAACGTTACATATGTAAATAACGAGTGGGATTTTGCATTCATAATGGAATTGTCACAAATATTTACACAACATTTTCATTGGCGGTTGGAGAGTAAAGAAATGGATGAATAACCAGATTAAAGTGTTCAGCAGGTCAGATTTTGGGGAATCTGATTCCTACAAGAGTCCAAAAATTGATCCAGTAAAAAAAAAAAATGTAATCCTGTTAAATAAACTTGGCATATGGCACTGAAGATAATACATCAGACACTGTAAAAGGTTAATTAGGTTTAACAGGTTTTAAGGTATAAAGGTCGACCAGTTATTTTAGAAAAGGCGAATAAAGTGCACAAAAGCCAGCCATTTTGTTACTGCATTAGTACTTCAACATTTTAATGTATTTTTACAAGCGTAAAATTAGCCCAAAACAGCTTAAAAGAATCTGAAGCTGGTGGAGGGAACGAAACCGAGGGGACGCTCACAAAGCTTTATTTGTTTGGTTTGAATTTACTGGCTCAAATCTGCCTCCTCAATCCCGTCTCAGATTTCCCTCACTCTTTCTCTTGTAAACCTTTTCCCAACAACGTGCGAAGAGTTGCCGGAACAATCAAAGGGGCAAGAGAATGTGAGAACGTTTTGTGGATGGTGACAATAGCAACATGACACTTTGGCCTTGTGATATTTAGTGATTCTGCAGTAGAACCACAGACTCTGTCCAGTGACCTTTAGGAACTATGAATTATAAAGAAATTCACAAGTTATGGAAAAGTACGTCATCCAAGGAGAATGACGTGAAAAGTCCAGCAGCTTTCACTTAATAAGTTAAGAGTTTGAATCTTTTGATCCCAAGCTCTGAGCGTCTTTCAAATTCTCCATGTTAAAATAAAAGTTAACAGGCTTATAAAGTCTGTGACTTCTGGCCATTAAGCTCACAACTTTCATCGAGAAACCCTGAAGTGTTTGTGCAATTACCCTCTTCGTTCCTTTGACTCCTTCTCTGCATGTTCAGCTGTGGACACCTTGGATTTCGGTGGATTAGAGCCGGTGGGGTTTATGGAAAGCCTCTTCCACTGCGTTTTATTATTTATGAAAGAAACTTTTCAATTGATGGAACTTTAAAGCAGCGTATTAAAGTGTCTCAAAGTGTGAAATTATGCCCTGCTGTTTAGAAACCCAGTAGAAATCACACAAAATGTCACTGGTCATTTGCTTTAAAGTTCAGGGAAATTTAAAAAAAAATCGAGTTTTCAATGGCCTTATATAAGACGCTGTAAAAACTCCACTGTTTTTAATGGTTTTCGCTTGTGCAGAAACAAACAGAGCATTCATTCACTTTACATTGATGCATTTAACTGACAATTTCCCTAGTGGCCTAGATGTAGTTTCATTTTATACATTTATAATAACGTCATGCTTTTCATGGGAAATTAACCCAGTCACATTATTTTTCAGCTTGTTGTGGTTCACAGTCTTTAAACTTTTGCCCCTTTAAAAAAACATCAGAGAAATTCCACTATGCATTACAAACCACAGTTAGACAACACTGACATTTCAGTGTGAATGATATAATGTTGTTATGAAGAAAACTAGATCTCTTCTCGGTTTTGTTTCTTGGAGCACCACATTTTTAGCACGACAGCTTCAACAGTGGTCGTAGAAGTGCAAAGTGCTGATATGAGGGTGAGCAACAGTGAAGAGCCAGTTCACCAAAGAGCTACAAATTACACTTCAAATTGTTTTTTAGCAAAATGTGTTTGCAATTTTCTTGTTAAGCAACAGTTAAGCATTTTGTCTTTATGCATTTAATTTGGGCTTTTTTCATCTGCAATTCCATACACTAAAAAAAAACCTCATCCAGGACTGGGTGGGCCTTTACCGTGGCCCATAAACCATACAAATTGTGGAGCAAAACACCAAAGACCACCATGTTGTTGCTTGACTTTGTTCTTTTCATTCTTTGTCTTTGTGTGTAGGTTTGTAGTCGTATATGTCAGTGAAACCAACTAACGTTCCTCGACACTGTGTGCGTAGCAATAAAACTTTCTAGACGAACAAACAAACTCAGAATTCCTGTTCTTTCTCTCTGTGTACACTTCAGGTGCAGAATGTTCCAGGAACTTCACTTCCAACAGTGGAGTCATCAAATCGCCTGGCTTCCCAGAGAAGTACCCCAACAACCTGGACTGCACATTCATGATCTTTGCTCCCAAGATGTCAGAGATTGTTCTGGAGTTTGAGAGCTTTGAACTGGAGCCGGACACGCAGCCACCCACTGGAGTGTTTTGTCGATATGACCGCCTGGAGATCTGGGATGGCTTACCTGGAGGTGTGTTGATCAACTTAAATGCAATTTTGAAAAGTTGAATATTTTCCGACACAGTGGAATTTTCAATTCACTTATTTTTAACATAATGGTCTGTTTATTGCTCCCAATTTGCACCTCCTTGTTTAACAGCGGGCGCTACTCTTCACACCAATGCGCATAATGCCGAAGCCTAAAATTAGCTTTTGTGGAGAGGCAAAAAAAACTTGCGTTTTTCAAACATAAATACCTAAATAAAACATTTGCTATCCAATGAAATTGAGGCTTGCATGCACATTCCAGGAACTTAAGTAACAATAAAACATGACATTGTTGCTCTGAAACCCAAAATGTTTTGTAGCAAACTAAGTGCTAACTAACTAGATGTTTCGAATCGAGATGAACCTAAAGATGCTTGTCTGTCCACAAAGAGCTTTTTAATAAACAGTGGCTAGAAAATCTGATTATGGAAAGAGGATTGTCAGGAAGTGAATTTGAACGTCATTTGGCTGTTCGCCAGTGAAAATCTTTTTTGTGAAAAACAAAAAGGCATTGAAAAGCAGAGCTAGAATTCCAAGAGCATTCATCACATTGATCACCGACCTTCACACGGCAAAGCAGAAGTGAGTCTTTTGGTTTTGGAAAAATGAGATTAAGAAGAGAAGCCAGTAGCTGGAATCCAACCGTGCAATTGAAATAGAACCAGAACATTCTCCTGCTGAAGAAGAACTCCATTAAGGATGGGCTTAAAAATGACTTCAGGACTTGTGCTTATGCTCTTTCATGTACAAGACATAAAAGACTACAAGCAAGTTCTTTCACAAGTTCTTTTATGTTGCATTTGCGGTATTGAAAGCGAGAAGCCTTCCTTGTCTCCCTGGACACAGGACTGTGGTTTGCTTTTGCTAGTTTGGAGTGGGGGACTGGAATGTAGGGTGTTGTCGTTACTAGACCAAAATAACATCTACTTCAAGAGAATTGCATTTTTGTTCTTTTGTTTTTGAACTGTATAACATGTATAGATGCAACTCAAAGATTTCAGTCAGTGAGCCTCGGAGGGCCTTCAATTCTTCATCCATTTTAATGAAGAAAACAAGTATGGGTGCAAACCATATAAAAAATAGTACAAACACATATACAAAAATTACTGATGGGTGGTTCTAACAATAAAAAGACTTTTAGTGTACTCTTTCATTCTGCCTAATTCTGCAATCTTCCCATTTTTTTTATAATCTGATTTTTGTGAGTCTTGTGACTCAGCATCACTCCATTCTGTGTGATGTTGCTTCCGCAGACACACGATTCTAAGATGGCGGCGATTATGAACTTGCATGCTGTATATACATTTTCTCACTGATGATTACATAAACACATTTTTTTTACATTTAAATACATTTGTATTTCCTGACAATACATTTTCGGGCTTTGGGAATATTTTCGGTAGGCCGAAGTTCCCCAACGACTGCGCATTCATGTAGGTGTAGGCCGAATCTGTACAAAGACAATAGGAGTTTCACCCCCTCCATGCCAGAACTCCAAATGAAAATGAATTATCGACACTGGGACAGAGGGATTCTGTCTGAGTATCTATTAATACTTGTGCCTTCTAAAAAGTATTCCCACAAGTGCATGGAAACACAGAAAGATCCAAGGGGAAGAGGAAAACAAGGCTTTAAAGGTATGGTCCTGTTGCCTCAGAACCTTTGTGGACCTCGTCTCTACGGTTCAAACACAAGCTACATTACCTGTGGAGAAGCACCAATCAATAGTGCATTAGTGGGGGAAGACTGTAAGGCATCAGACAGTAGCTTCAATGACTTCAAGCCCCCCTGTCCCACCCTTCCATCAGCCACTCCAAGACTGTCAAAGCCTGGCAGCCCATGTGTGAAGCCCCTCCTCCACTACCAGAGCTGCATAGAGAGGCTCTTTAAAATTTCATAGCTCTGTTGAGTCATGCGGATAATCTGGATGGTTCACCACACCCAAACCTTTTCTCAAAATAGGAGCACGTACACATCCATCCGGATGTAGATACATATGTTTTTACATTCTTCCAAAGATTAGGCTTGATTTAAGCCCAATTGGTTTGTTTCAGTATGCATGCACAATCTCTTTAACCTCTGTTGACCTTTAATGGCTTTGCTTTTAAGCGTATAGAGCCATTCTGAGGGCTACTCTGAGGAGGAGCATGCTTGTTCCAGTCACTTACTTCATTCTAGCGTAATAACTCTACAAATTAAGATCCAGTTTGATTTCTGGTGTTTAGAAGAACCATTCCTTGGAAGCTTCTAGTATGCCTTGGTGCACACATACTTTGAGCTTCAAGGCCTGTAGCATTGACCTCAAGTTAAAATACAAGTTCTTCTTCGTTGATCATTGTTCGAAAGGCTTTTTTCAGTGTTTCCACAACACTACTTTAGAAGATTTTTTTTCCTCTCGGTTTTATCCACATGCAACCTTGGCAAGTTCAGTTCTTTCTCATCTCCTCCAACTCATACAATTTATTTTTCTTTCAGCTTCTAAGTCACATCCGAGTTGCCTAGAGATAAACTGAAAGTGCAGAATTCATGACTGCAAGACTTAAAGCCAAGGTCGCAGGCTCATATAACATTCACTCACACTTCCATTCTGTTTCAGTGATAAACAAGAAGTAAAATATGTATTTTGTAAAAACCCAGTTGTTGCTAGTGATGTTTTTAAAGACGTTTCTAATGCTCGAGTTGTTTTTTGCTCTTAAGTTTAACCATTATTTTCTCTTTTTTCTTAGTTGGTCCATATATTGGAAGATACTGTGGCCAAAATACACCAGGGCGGATTATTTCCTACACGGGGATTTTGGCTTTGACGGTCTACACAGATAGTGCTATCGCAAAAGAGGGCTTCTCAGCAAACTTTACCGTTCTGGAAAGGACCGTGCCAGATGGTAAGTTATCACTACGCACTACACAAAGAAAAGTAAACAGTAGTAAAAAAAAAAACAAAACAAAAAAACAATATTTTTTTTCTTGCACTTTTGTTATTGTTATTTCTTCTTTTTGATATTACTTTTTAGCTTGTACTGTTACTTTATGTTGCTGTCAATACAAAAAATTTGTGGCATATTTAAAGTCGTATCGTAAAATATAGTATTCTAGATCTGCATAATAAAGTACATTATTAATACATGTATAAATAAATTAAAGAGTAGGTGTCCACTGTCGTGGTGTTGTAATCACTTATCTCAGTAATTCTAACCAGTGGCTAATCTTGTTAATTATTCAAAAGTGGATGAGTAAATCTTTTACCGAGAGTATTTTTAAAAAGAGCGTGAGATTCATTAGTCACTCGTTTGACCCACAGAAACATTTTCTTATTCCACTTTGTCTGTCTTTATAATTGCATTAGTTTCGATTCTAGCACTGTGAATGTTAAGTAAAAAGCTAATGGCATGGTATGAGTTTAAAATAAGCAAGCTAAAAAATGTAATCTACAACTTTCTAATAATAAAGATTAAAGAATTCAAGATCAAAGATATAAGTACAAGATTAAAAAGTGGTGCCATCTAGAGTCAGCTACACTTTTGAAAAAAGCAAGTTTAAGAACATTTACTTTAGGTTGGATGTGAACGAAATTCTCAATTACTTACATTTGTAGGCGTATATTACGAGGAAAGTTATTAAATCCTGCTGTCTTGCTCAGCTGTGACTCCCTTTCATTATGGGATTGTGTTGAAGGTCGTGACCCTTCTGCACTGTTTTATAGAAAAGGTCGGTTTACACACACAAACCATATTCTTTTGGTTTTAGCTAAAGTCAGAAAATTCACCTCTTCACCCCAATTTAAGAAATACTGAAACAAAAATACACATCACTAAAAACCATATGTACATATTGACATGAGTGTAGTTTTTGCTCAATGTCTTTTTTTATTTCTCAGCCATGTTACCCAATCTTAAAGTATATATTTTTTAAATTGTATAGGATGTACATTTTTATACGTACATTTTTACTTTATTTATTTTGAAATTGACAATAGTTACAAATTACCTTTAATATAATTTTACATATTACAGAATAATTTTTTCTATTATTATTATTTCTATGTTTCTATTATTCTATTATTATATTTAAGCATTTATATTTAGCCATCCCTCACCCACACCATCACATAAAAAACTACCATGTACTAAAATGTTATAATAGAAAATTTCAATAAAAATTGTAAAAAGCAATATTTTTTATGTGTTTTAGCACAACCAAAAAAAACAATGTACTGTGCTTTTTTATTTATAGTTTCTACTTAATTCATGTTATAGATCAGAATGGATTACACATATTAAATAGATTTAGCATTAAATCAAATTATGTGCTGTGTCTGTAGCATCTTTGTTCATCTTCAAGAATACCTTCAGAATGTTCTCAGCCAAGTCGCAGTCCATTAATTATTTATTGGTTCCATAAATTTACATTCTGTGGGATGCTTTTCCCACCGTTTGACATGTTTACTGCTGTATTGTGCTTTGCACAAAGCTATACGTTGAGCCGTTGCTAGTACATTAAAACATTTAGGATTCAATGAGTTTGTTCAATTTTTGGGGTCAAAATCTTATATTATTGGTCTCAGCCGAATCAGAGCGGATGCCAGATGTCAGAATCAGAGCTCAGACAAAATTTAAATATACATAAAGTGAAAATCTAGAAAAGTATCACTTTTACCCATATAAATGTATAGTTACTGGCTCAGCAGTGAGAAAGAAAAGCAGATGGACGTGTGATGGAGAAGATCAGACACAAGATGCTTTCTCCATTTGCTACATGATTAAGTACGTTAAGTCGATCCTTGTAGATAATGTTGGTGACCTGACCTGACTTTTACATGATACATGAAGGAATCCAAGCTACAATGTGTTTGTGTGTCTGTGACCTGTCGTAAATAAATGAGTGTGTCTCCTTCAGTACCTCACGCTAAACATTTCTGTGCCGAAGCGTCTGGCAGAAGACCCTTAGGGGTCAGAAAGTGAACCCTGCCTGTCTGGAACACATGGCCAGCATGCCTGAAGACCACTTCCCCATTATATCCCCAAACAATCAGCAATGCTCTTATACTGGGTGGCATTGAATGCGGAGTGATATATGACCTGCTTTGCATCTGAAAACACTTCTCTACTTTCTCTTCCTCTCAATATGGCCATGTTAGAAAATTGACTTGTTGTTGTTTACTATATTTTCTGGACTAAAAGCCGCACTAGATTATAATGCAAACCGTTGATAAATGTCTATTTCCTA
Organism: Paedocypris sp. Pulau Singkep; assembly: GCA_017309775.1. Taxonomy (NCBI): domain Eukaryota; kingdom Metazoa; phylum Chordata; class Actinopteri; order Cypriniformes; genus Paedocypris; species Paedocypris sp. Pulau Singkep. The sequence continues at coordinate 909,055 of MU204244.1, forward strand.
ATCTTGTTTCACATACAGTGTAGGCCATATTTCCCGAGCTTTAAGACATGCATTCAATTTTTAAATACTTAGATTTATAGTCCAAAAAATACGGTAATTAGACACCCTCTAAAACACTCCGGTTGCTTCAAATGGCGTTTATTCTAGCTCGCTTAATCGTTAATGTTTTATGAATAAAGCCTCTCTTTTTAATGTGGTACACTTCCCACAGGGAAGCTGGAGTGCATCTGTTTTATTCCAGTAAAAGATGAAAAATATAGCACTTCTTGCCCATTCCCTAACGAAAAGCTACAGTTTGGGTCATGATCAGTTGTGGGGTTTTTATTCAGATCGAACTCGTGTTTTTCAACCATCTCGCCTTGTTTTTCAGACTTTGACTGCATTGATGCTTTGGGAATCGAATCTGGGGAAATCCAATCAGATCAAATCACGGCGTCTTCGCAGTACAACTCCGACTGGTCTCCAGAACGTTCTAGACTCAACAACCCTGAGAATGGCTGGACCCCTGCAGAGGACACGAACAAAGAATGGATTCAGGTACGCAATTACAAGCATATAGATAGCAATCAATCCCAAATGAGTAATGGGGGAGGAGATGTCCTTGGATGAGAATAGACGGGATCTGTTTTAAAAGAACTTTAAAACTCCCACACACTCTTTGTTTGAGCTAGAAACTTCTTGCAGCTGAAATCCAAGGTTTTTTTTTCTCGATGCCTTAGGTTGGTTTGCGTCTTTCTGTGAATGACCAGCAGGGCATCAGCTGAATTTTGCAATAGAATGTTAAAACCATGAACTTCACACTGGTCTCCCGAACAGACACTAGTAACCTATCAAGAGGCTAGAACGCAACTACCAGTTTGTAAGATAGTTATGCTCCAGACATTTTTTTAAGAAGATCGCAGCCAGACTTTGGAATAGAACAAAATTGTTTTTTGCTTAATAATGAGCTTTTAGCACAACTTATTTTGGTCCTGGCAGCAGCCGTTTTGTTGTTGATGGAGAATTGTCTTACTTCAGCAGACCTTTTTTGGAATTTAGGGATTTTTCTGTAACCCGGACCTCAAGGGAACTATCAAGATCTAGACTTGTTTTATATTTGGTTGACTGGAAAGTTCGGACCAAACATTCTTCTCAAGAGACCAATAACAGTGGTGACCCACAGCCAAATATTTGCAAAGAAAGGTCTGCTAAGCAGTTTTTCCCTTATTGCTATGAAAATATTGGTTAGAAAATGTGTGTTTTTTTTAAGCGGATTCTAATTAAATTAAGGAAAGATTCCTTTGTTTTGCAGATTTAAAGCAACTGTGAAATATAATTATTTATACTTCAGTGTATTTACGGTTTTGCTGTATAGAAATAGTTCCTGAAGAACCTAAGACACATGATGCTCCATCGTTGGTGACTTCAGAGTTTTTGACTGATAGATGTGTAACTGAAGCATAAGCCATGGAATCAAAGATTGACAAATGTTCATTTACTGAGCAGAGCACATTTAGAGATTTGATCTCAAAAAGGTTTTGTACACTTGTCCTGGGCAGAGCTACCTTTACACCAAAAACAGTGTATTATTACAGATTTCCTTAAACCAACTGATCAGAGGCTAAATACGAAACAATGCATACGTTTAATTTACTCATTGAGCGCTTTGTACTATTTTCCATAATTTGCGTTCGAACTAAAAGTGAAAAAAAAAAGTTTCAAACATAAATGTGAAGATTGCGAGCAAAAAAAACAAACAAAAAAAACATACGTAATTGCAAGCGAAAAATAAACGTAAATGTTTGAAGCATGTTTCAAACATCAAAATATAAATGTTTTTAAAATATCAAAAATGTACGTTTGAAATTTTTAGCACTAATCTGATTCCATATGTCACGGGATGGGCTGGCTGTTTCTGGACAGGAGGGGTATGGATCACCGAGCACAGCATAAAAACAGCCGGAAGACGAGGGGTTAACTTCTTTGGTGAAGGGTTTAATCCAACAACGAGACTTGATAAACAGTATCTAACACGAGACGAGACCTAACACAACCAATGTAACTGTGAGAACGCGACAACAACTGTGACGAAACCCGGTGCTTAAATACATGACACATGACGAGACAAACGACGAACACCTGCAGCATAAACAATTAGGACAATCACGGAAAGACAGGGAGTGACGTGAAACAGCTGATCACCAAAACAAAACACATGCGGGAAGACGTGACACCAGACAGGAAGTAAACAAACATATCGCGAACACGGAAGTGACGTGAAACCCGGTCCGTGTCACAATAAGTGTTCTATCCCGGCAGAAGCCGGGATCTGTGACACCATAATTATTAGGCTTATTAATATTTATACGACACCTAAAATGTCTTTTTCAGGATGCACATTTGTACAGATCCAAACTGCATTGTAAAAGTTCATACCCTACCATTGCTGCCTCCAGCTATTTTATTTTCTGATTCAGTTGTCTTTGTGAATCAAATAGTTTGTAAATCAAACAGACAATTTCATCTTTTTCTTTCTTGTTGGCTGAAATCGATATCTCTATAGATTACTGGTCTGGCACAATGAAATATTGATCGGTACTTTTGTAAAGATTGCAATGACTTGCACCAACTCTCCTCAAGGATGTTCGAGCAGTCAGTTAATTGGGATCGTATTACCGGGGCCTGACTTCTAAAAAAGAATCCAAGTTTCGTCAGCTGACAATTTTTTTTTTCAGTGTTCGACAGACTATCAGTTCTGCCATTGTTACAGCTTCTTTTCAAACAGTTCAGGGTTTCCAAGCAAAGGAGTCTCGAAGGATGAAATGAGAATGAAAAATTTCTTTGAGCACCTAAACTAATCAGTTCCGCATCATTTCACAGTCGCCACTTCATATTTTATCCAGGATAATTAAGTAGACTTTGCAAATGTTCAGCCAATTGCCTTGCCGAACTTGTTTCGTTCTTTCAGGTATTAATGGAACTCTAAATGACTCGACTCCCACAGTGAAGTATCGAGCTGAAGAGAGCACAATTTTGCCGCAGCTTAGAATTCTCTAAAGAGTATTGATTAGAGGAAGGTTACTTTTTTGCAGGGAGAAAATTTGAGCAAATCAAACGTATTCTGTTTCACCCCTCGTGTGCTGTGCTCCTGCAAATTCCCTTTCCTCCAATCAGATGTCAAAGTTGAACCTCGCACATCTGTTACCAGGGGAACAAAGGCGGAACCCTGTCGAGGATGAATGATTTATAATTTGGAGACGTCCTGCGCTTTTCTCTCTCGTGCCTGGCACTTGTGGAGGAGTTTAATTATAACAGGCGTTATTAAAAGAGTGGAATTCTTCATTTTGCTTCCATTAACCAACACGACCCACCACAAGCGTGTTTCTCTATCTAATGGTGTAGTCCACTTGGCAATCACAACTCTCCCGCTCCTGTGTCTTCCAACGCATATTATCAGTTCATTATTTATTACATTTTCGCTTGGAAATGTAAATTACTGTGGAGACATTATGCATGGAAGCCAGGTTTCTAATCGCTAAAAGCAGGTTTTTTTTGTGTTTCAGCTTGAAGGCTTCAAGAAACGCGTTTGTTAGGAATCCTAGTTTGGTTTTGTATTGAATTCAATACCACTTTTCTAATTCTGATAATCTGTCAAGGGCCAAAAGAGATTTGCACTAATCTAGAAATGTAAGAACTGTAGAAGTGTTTATTTTTTGTATAGAATGGACTTTACTCCGCTGGTAAACTAAATAAAGTAATCTGACATGCACAGAATATTACAGAACAGCAGATTTTGGCTCCTGAAACCTGTTTTCTATCAGAAGATTTTAAGGACTGGCTCTTAACGTTCGACATCTGTAGAGCAGATTTTGGATCTCGCTGGGACTTTGAAGAGCCATTGCAGATTTTCAGATTATCTTTAGGAGATGTTAACATAAAAGTCATTCAGTAATGCAGAAATCAATCTTCAAAGATCCAGAACAAAATCCCCTGACTGTCAGTTCCTCCAGTTTTAGCTTATTGTGTTGCAAAGTAATGTTTTTTTTTTGCAATCCTGCAAAAATTGTCATTCAATTTGTTTTAATTCACAGATAAACACATGTAAAACCAAATTATAATGATCAAATTATCTCTCAATAAAATATTTAACAATTTTTAGTGTAACATCTCTTTATTGTTCGTTGCTTTAAGATACTTAATTTCTGTAAGAATTGCGTTATTGTGGGTAGAGAGGGGGCTTTTTTAGTTGAACTGTAAATTTGTAAAAGCTTCTAAATCTGTAAAATTCTATAATAAACATCACTTTGTGTGTCATGTACACATACAGCATCAGCATTTAGATACATGTGATATCCAACATTTAAAAAATTGCAAGCTTGTTGCAAATTTCTGGATGTAGTGAAATTTTGAATTAACTGGACAACATTTCAAATATTTTTTATTTTAATCTTTTTGTCCACATTTGGTGTAGTTGTGCTTTGCATTGACAGTGACTAATTTATGACTCGGATTCATGAGTGCGTCCTGCTGTTCCATCTGAACATCTTGATGAGGGCTTAATTCAGAGATGCGTGAGGGTTTCTCACTTTGGCGTCACAGGATGTTTATCTCCATCTTGTTCATCAAAGTGACTCCAAGTCCAAAAACATCGCCAACTGCAGCCTGTGTGTCAGCAAGTTCAACGGGAAACCATGGGCTTGATTGATGGAGACGAGGAGGAAATGTGCCACGATTTGAGATGAAAACAATGACAGGAGACGCCGCCCTACTCTCTCACCCTTACCCGCTGTGCCAAAGCCTTGAGCCTTTTGCTGTAAAAACAGGTCGGAATTCCAAAGCCATCAAGCCGAAGCTAATTACAGACATCCTCCGAGAAAAAAATAACATTCCACAGTTCCTCTGTATTCTTATATTTTTGAATGCATTGAATTGTTAGGAGATTTGGACTTTAGGGGCAAATAATGATCAACGTGACACAGAATTCTCATAATGATGGTCATCTGGATTAAAACACATTTGCTTTGATTTATCATTCTCCGTTGAAGGGATTAGCCGGTGCTATTTTGAGACGGGCACTGTTCTCCTGCCATCTGATGAGTAATTAGACAGTGGGACTGTAATTAACACGCGAGTCTCTACTGACAGAGCCTGCAGTGCTGGTGTCAAGCTAGGCCACCCTGCTAGCACCACACCCGCGCTAGGTGCGCTCACCTGAAAACTAGCTTAAGACACACACATGCAACTAACCTCAAGCCATTTTACATCTTTGTATCAGAAGTTTAAAAATCATGATTGGCGGTATTTGTTTTGTTTATCATTAGTCAATGGATTGACAGAAGAATGAGGATGGATAGATGAATGGATATGTAGATGAAGGAAGGAAGGAAAGTGAGGAGACGGCAATATGGCCACTAGGGACTATACTGAATTTGTGCTCTGCATTTCCACCCATCCATTTTCACAGTGGAGTGAACACAGACAAACCCGGAGCAGTGGGCGCCCGGGGGGCCAGTGGGGTTCAGTGTCTTGCCCAAGGTCACTTAGTTGCAGAACCAGTGGTAGGGGGATTCGAACCTCTCGGACACAAGTCCATGTCCCCTACCACTGGACCACAACTTAGATACGTAGAAAGATAGATAATTGATAGTATTACACACACACACACACACACACACACACACACACACACACATGTTAAGTAGAAATTAATAATAATAATATGAGTATTTGTAGGGCGCTTTTCACAGTTTTAACTGTCTCAAAGCGCACATTATTATTATTATTATTATTATTATATTATATATTATATATTATTATTAAGTAGAAATTGCACATGCTGTCGCTATTTTCTAAGAAAATGTTGTTTGTTGTGGTTTAGTATTATGTTTGTAATAAACTTGTTTATTATGATATGTTTCTTCAATAATTTAAAAAAAATTTTACTCTTAAATGCACATATCTTATTTTTATTTTTTACATTTCCTTTTTATACATGCATGCCTTTAATAACAACGTAGTAATGAATGAGGATTTTCATACAGAGAGAATGTCGCCCTTTTTGCATTTCTTACTCGCCATTAGATTAATTCAGGTCATTTCTCTCTAGAAAATAAAAGTAGATGATCATCACCAGGGCACGTATGCATAATTCTGAAAATTAAAAAAGAAAAAAGATAGAAAGAAAGAAAGTTCTAAAAATAACCAGCTGATTCCACCTGGTAAATTGGGTGATAAATGAAAGGTCTTCGAGGAGCCTATAGATCTCGCAGTTGGCAGTAATACAATTTTCATGAAAATGTGAATTAATTATACCTGTGCTTAATGGAATTTTAGAGGAGCTTTCAGAGCAACCAGGTGTCGTGGGATGGGAAGGAGAGAGGAAGAGGTGGAGGATTGATGGATGAAGTAGAACTTTGCCCAGTGAAACCAGCCGTCCCACATTTGTATTTGCTTTGACTGGGCCGGCGGGCATCTGTCTACTGAACTTCAAGTTCATCTTGGCTAAGCCACACCAGATGGTGTTTGAGCTGTACATACACAAGAGCAGCTATGGTTTTAATGATTGGCCAATTTGTTCTTTTTTTGTCATCTACTCACAATTCAATTTGATTGTATAAAACACAATGAAACCGTCTCGGAGCTACTGTGTGAATTGGTCATTTTGTAAGGTACTTTGGTAAAATTAATGGATTTAATTTTTTGGCTAGTGATCTGCCATGTACAATCGCGGCACGATCCCTCCATCCAGCAGAAAGGTGGCTTAGTTTTGAAACTAGACTTAAACTAACTTTTCTGAATTTGATTTGTGCTAGGCAGAACAAGAGTGTGCAGAGTTTTGGTGCCAATGCCAATGCCTTTCGCTGTATAAGCAGCAGTTGCAAGCTAAACTGTTTTGGGCTTTCAAACTTAGGAAAGCAACATAAACGTTCCTACAACGCTAAATGCAGTCTGGCACCTCTTTGGACCACGCCACGGCCTTTTTATTAAGATTTTTATTTTAATTTGTTGTGGTATCTTTCTTTATTTAAACAAATCTTGCCCATGGATTCTCACCCTCAGAGCGAAAAAAAAAAAAGCATCCAGCAAACGCTACAAAAAACAAAATACTGTACTGTACTTGTGCTAGCGCCGAAACGAAGAACTGACAAGTGGTTTTACAAAACAAATCCGGTTTAATCCGATTCTATATGCACAGTGTACAAACCAAACAGAGCTGATCGGCACAGTCGTCGTCTCTGTTGAAACATCCACCAAACCTCGTATCACGCCTGTGCCAAGCTGACGAAAACCATAGCGGCTTTAGGAAACAGGCCAACATCCTTGACAGTTCTTTAATTCAACACAATTAGTGTGAAAAGCTTCAGTGAGTTTGCAGTGGATTTAGCCAGATTAGATTTCTGCTGTTCCTTTTCATCCGTGCTGAGCGTATGGCAATATTGTTCCTTTTGGCTGAATTTAACACACACACACACACACACACACACACACGCTTTTCGTGAATTGAATTACTTTTGAAAACAATAAGCGTAAGTCCATTTTTGGCACATTGAGGTTTTAGTGGAAGATTTTTCCTTTGCAAGCACGGACACTCTTGATTTATACGCACATTTCCATTACATACAGTTTTTGCATTTAGCATTTTTGTTTAAAGTAGATAACACTATACAAGCGTTAGCAATCAATATAGCCAACGGAAAGCCATGGTGTTGTCAGATGCTACATACTAAATTATAATTTCCCTAATGAGATTAACATTACGGTGTCAATGTCAGTGTTTCTGACACAGGAGATGGAATTGTAGATCTATCAATACTACAAGGAAAATTTCCCAAAATTTCCAAGTTCTACTCCTGCTCTGTATTGCTGCTGTGTTTTGCCCCAGTTTTACTTTTGGTCTGATGGAGAGATTATTAATAAATAATGAGGATCATTAGTTCTTATCTGAGATCAGCCGATATGAGTGAAACTCCAGCTATTTGATCCCAGATCTCTCGCTGGTCTTGTTTCTCTTATCTTTCTGCAATTTCATCATTAAAAAAAGCCAAGGAATCAATCCAGGCAATGACGGTATTCTTGGATCAATTTTAATTTCAGTGAGATTTCTCCACCCTTATATGCAAATCAAACCAATATTAAAATGCTAGCAATATCTTGCATTCTGATACCAAGTAAAATGCAATCATTTGCATTCTCTTGTTAGCCAAAATGCTAACAATATCTTGTGTTCTAGTGATGCTAGCTACAATGTCAGCATTTTTTTTTTGCTTGCAATTTTTTGCAATTATCGTATAAATTGTTCCCACTTGTTGAAATATATCTAATCTTGTTGAAATCTACAAACTAGACTCTTTTTGTTGTTGTTTATAATCTTTGTCAAAGTTCAAATCCACGTTAGCAACATGCTAACTGGGACGTCGCTTCCAGCAGAAATGAGCCTGTTGGCTTTGGCTCTTGAGCAGAACAGTTGTACGATGGTTTCTTGTGTGGTTATTGTTCACTTCATGCAGACATACTGTACACTTTAGCCCAGACACAGAACCAAACAATCGTCTTCTTGTATGTACAGAAGCTGATGGTCCTGGATTTAACCCAATCACACAATTCTCTTCACATATTTTATTCTCTTCCAGGAACCTCTCTCTCCCCTCCTGCCCCCCGAATGCCTTTCAGACACACTCGTGGCAGGAATGACATCAGAACTCATGACTTTTTTATGAAGCATTCATTTTTCAATACAGCACACGTCTGAAATACTCCTTCCTTTTAAGTTTTTTTTTCTTGCAGTACATGGCCTATAAAGTTAGATATCCTTCCTTATCCAAGAAGCTCTTGTCTCCCGTTCAGGAAATTAAATTGTCACATTGACTGTGCTTTATGAAATTGGGATTCATTAAAATTAATCTTTCATTCAAATATTCACCTTGGGTCTTATGAGCTCAATATGAGACACGCGATAAGCCTCTTTTAAAGTGATACTCCCTCTGCTCCGAGTAATATTTAGGTAATATGGCTCTCTTTCTTCTCAGGTTGATCTGGGATTCTTACGCTTTGTCTCTGCGATCAGCACGCAAGGCGCCATCTCTCAGGAAACCAGGAAGAAGTACTATGTGAAGCTTTACAGGGTGGACGTCAGCACAAATGGGGAAGACTGGATTACAATCAAGGATGGACAGAAACCGAAGGTGACTTCTAGCTTGTGATCTTGTTTGAAACAAAGCTAAACTAAACAACAAAAATAGATACACCTTCATTGCGTGTCTACAAACGTTAAACACATTTTTTTTTCACCATCTTTATTATATTACATAACATAAGCAAAATTCTTTCAGAATTGAAATGTATTATTTTTGTATTTTTTTGTATACTGTATTTATGTGTGTTTGTTATACAAATACAAAAATACAATTGCATATTTATGTATTTACCAGCAATTAATTCATTAAATACAATTTTTCAAAAGATTACAAAGAAAATTAGGTAGTTTGTATTGAATTCGCAGAACTGCAGCGAACTGTTTTACAAAAAAAAAGATGTCCAGTAAATCTGGCTTGTAAAATCACTGTATTTTGCATTTAAGAACTAGTCTTTAAATTACAGAAAGTCCACACATTTAATACGGTTATAAACAGGTTTTCTTTTGTGCGTGTCTGTGACATTTTTATAGTATTTCCAGAGCCCAAGATTGCCCCCAAAGGTCAAAGGGGCAATCTCGGGGTCACCACGGGAAACCAAGAAACATTTTGAGCATCTCTGTTTTAAACAGTTTAATGTGTTTAATGTAAAAAGTATTTTCTAAACAAAGAAATACTGTTAAAATTGCAGGTTGGTTCTCGGCTTTGCTTCCCTCAAGTATAGTTTCCACTAAATCATACAAAGCCCTTTATATTCTCAACCTAACATGGAAGCATTTTGTAACCAGGTATGTTTCCAAAGCTGCTTGGCGAGGAGCCACACAAACATCTCCTGACGTTGAAGAGCCGTGTTGCTCAGTCCAAAACATGCTTCATCTCCAGACAAGAAAGCCATGCGCATGTGTTCTGTGGGTTTTCTGTGTTTCTCCAAGTCCATTATGTGCCCAGTGTGGTATGCTAATCCACCCTCTTTAAAAGATAGACTGGCCAAGCTCAGTAAAATCTCTAATTCCAAAGCCACAACAGTAGGTTGACTAGATTGTTTTCCGCTTTCATGGAATGATTTCAACATTTGTGGTAGGGCTTTTTTTAACACTAAAGAACAGAACAAAGGAGTTAATAAACAACAAAGTAGAATGGTAAACTGAGCGGGTGAGAGGAGGTGATCTGAGGAGGTTTGGAGTGTTTGAGCAGCTGGTTGGTCGTCCATGAGTCCGTGACTGATTGAACGAAGGGCGAGGAGATGCTAATCGATTAGCAATCGTGTAGAGCTATCTTTACTGTCTCCATCAACAGAGAACAGTAAACGAAGACAGGCCTGCTTGAGTGGACACACTGGCTGAGACTCAAAACTGTGGGGAATCTCTCGCAATGATAACCAGACTTTTGGCGTTAAATATCAAGAAAATCAAATGGCTAACTGCAAATAATGGATTATTAATTTTATAACTAGATGGGTCACGCTACAGTAGTCTAAATCTGTATGTTCTATCACAATGCTGAGTACTCTTCCTAAAAGAGGTTTTATAAGAGAAGATTTATGAAAGATTAAAGTTGACACGAGTAGAAACACCAGCAACAACAAAAATTTGCAGCTAAAAGCTGAACAATTAAAGCAAATTTAAAATCAATGACAAAAAACTGAATCTAAAATAAACTGCGAGGACAAACATAACAGTGTGAAATGTATGAAAAATGTTTAAATAAATGTTTTGAAAGAGTGAATAAATTTCTACTGTGAACATGGCAAAACGAGGACGCTTGAGAGATCACACCCAATCAAATTCAATGGGAAAAAATTCTTAAAAACTCACCCCTGAGACTTATGTTATTGACATGTTAAGTCAGTAACCAAAATCTTAATATGTCATGTCGGTGACATATTATACGCCTTTATGTCAGTGTAAGTCTTGCTAGGGCTTATATTCACACAATCACGGTTTGGGAAATAATATCTGGGTTGGAGTGCCAGATTTGCATGCTAGCGTTAACAATAAGAGTTTGGAATAAGCAAGTGAGCGAAAGACGCAGTGTACAAATCTCTGCGGCCGAGAGTAATAGTGAGCTTAAATATACCCAAAGGCCCAATTTTTATGGCGACCCTCAACTAAAGCGCACTGTTCTCTTTTTAGCGGTTGCATTTTTAAGGTGCGGTGCCTTGTTTCTGTCGGCTTGGCTCTAAAGTGCTTTTGTGAAGTGAAGGCCCATTTACAGGCTGCTGAAACAGCAGTTTGGCTGCGAGGTTGTTGCACAAAGGAAAGCCTTTTTACTACTGAGAGCAGTAGAGCAGAGCATTGGCGTGACATTTAAAGATAGCGGATGACTCCTCATGTGTCTGCATCCCAGACACACACGTTTTGACAAGTAGAGCCCAGGGATACGATTAGCAGCGTGGATTCGGTTATAGATGGAAAACCGTATTCCTTGTCTGAAGGCTAACAGCACCCAGGCATCATGAGCAGCTTATGGTTCGGCCTAATGTCTCTTTTTGATCCTCCGAAAAAGATTATTCCTTTGTGCCCGTCTGACTATAAGACAAAGCTTTAATAAAGCATCTAATTTGAAATCTTTTTGACACATTTTACCCATCAGTCAATGTTTAATTTTTTTCTTTGGATTTTTAAGTGTCCCTTATATTCAGAGCAATATGATACACATTTGCAGACTTTTCTGGTGCTTTCCATTTTTGTTGACACAAAATCATATCATCTGAACTAAAAGCGTTTTGTCAACGGGAATCACTGTCTGCAGACAAAACGAACTTTGAGAAATCGCTCCTCAACGACAACAACAGAGATTATTGTCCAACCGAGCTCCCCAAACATCCAGCATCAGACGTCACAAAGTCGCTTTGTGTTTGCCACACAGTATGAGATCAAACTATTCAGCCTTTATTAACTGTCACTTTTGAAGCTGCTGATCTAAGCACTTTAATGCCGTTACTCTCTCTTTCAAAGCAGAGCAATAGTTGGGTTCCAGGCCTTTGGTGATTCACCTATGCAAACAATGTTAATAATTAATGCAATGGTTCTTTTTTGACAGATTTTCCAAGGGAATACCAACCCAACCGACATAGTGAAAGCCCGGTTCCCCAAGCCCACGCTGACTCGATACCTCCGGATCCGGCCTTACACTTGGGAGACGGGCATTGCACTGCGCTTTGAGGTGTACGGATGCAAAATCTCAGGTGGGTTTCAAAGTCAGATGGTTTTCATCAGCTGAACAGCCTGAACTGGTCATCCTTAGAAGAAACATGGCATCCCTGTTGCAATCGCCCGGTTTAAATGATATATTACGTAAATGCCAACGTTTGAGTTCTACAGGACTGGGTTTGTCCCTTTAATATCCTTGCGAGTTCAGCATCCGAGCTGTTGCATTATAGACAAGTGTACATCAAACCAAAGACTGTGTTTTCATGTTGTCCCCTGTTTGGATGTACTTCATTCAAAATGAATGAAACGTCCAGCATGAACTGCTCCCCACTTTCACTGTGATTCCGTCCAGCATCGTCCCCGGGGCCCGTACCTCTCATCTTTTTACACAAATACAAAGACTGAACATATTGCACATGTTATTACGCTTGCTGTGACCTGTGCCCACCAGCTGCGATCAGCCCCAGATGGCCCTGGCCTCATTTGCATTTCAATTTGCATATTTTGACATGACTCCGCCCTATACTTTCAAACCACTGTCTGCTAAGAACATGGCATTCTGTATGTTGGAGGACGTCTCGTGTTTGCCGTTCTGCAGAGGCTTTCGGTTAGGCATGGTCGTATTTTTAGAGCCTGTGTGCGTGTAAGCCAATTTAGTGTTGGTTGAATATTTATTTGTGTATGTGAGCGGTTCGCCACAGTTCCGAAACACAGCTGTTGTAGTCATACTAAGGACGGATGAATGGACCACATTCTAAACACATCACAAGAGTAGAGACCTCCTAGTGACATCATCTGGCTTTCCCTAGGATGATGTGGCCAACTGGGCAGATGATTAGAAGAATCTCTCTTTAGTACTCGTTACAAACAAAAACCATTGATTTGGAACTCTTATTCTAAAAAGAAAGTACTATTTTCATTTTATAATAGACTAGAACTTATGGTTATGATGCATATCCATATTTAAACTAAAACTTTAATTAATGTTTTTTTTTAAGGATATTACTTTTCCTATTCATATTAACAAGAATAATTCACACAAAAAAGTCATTGTTGAGTCTCAAAGATTGTATTTTGTCTTTGGGTCGGCCAAACATGCATCTATCGTAATTTTCGGAAGATTAAAGTGCATATAAAATACTAAAAACAAAAAGTGAATTTGCGTGTGAAAACAATTTAAGAAATACACTTTTATTAATGGTGCGTCTTATTGTACGACAAATACAATACATGCTAAAGCAGCAGCCTTACAACCCGGAAAACAAATGTGGGCCTTGCATGTGAAAATAAAATTGCTATTGAAAATGTGTGACTTGTGGTTCAAAAATTGTTTCCTCAAGGTCAATAATAATGCTCTTTTCTTCCGCAAAATCAAGCCATCACACAATTTGTGGTGCCTAAACACATCAAATCAGTTACATAAATGCAGTTAGCATCTTATCAGACGACAATATGAGGCATATTTACAATTATTAAATAAATATATGATATAACATATAGAAATAAATAAGAGTAAGTAAGTAAGTAAGTAAGAGGCTTTTATTGTCATTGTATGTTGTACAACGAAATTTCTTTCGGTAGCTCCCCTAGTCCAGCAGCAATAAAAAATAAATTGAAAACCAGCATGAAATACAATAAACACAATAATAAAGAAATGTAAAGGAAAAATAAACAAACCAAAATAAAAAATAAAATATATAAATATAAAAGTATGAAAGAAATATAAATATAAATTTATAAAAAGGCAGTTGTAGGATCGATGTACATGTAATGTACAGTATATACGGTACATAGTGCAAATGGCTGAGTGCAATCATACTATTTAAATAACTGTGTATGTTATGTAGGGAGGGGCGTGGCACAGGCTATAGCCCTGGGGGAAAACTGTTCTTAAGTCGTTTTGTCCGTGTTCTTTATACACATGTAAACACATGCATGGAAATGTACAGTTGAGTAATACAGATGCATAATATACAGAGTGTGCAGTAATGAGGAAGCAAATATACAAAAGGAGCAAGGAACTGGGCAAGACGTTGTAAAGGTCCAAGAGGAAGTAGGAGTTTAGTATTCGGAAGGTTTCATTACAAGTACAGTAGTGCCATTAAAAACATAATTCATGTAAAAATGTCACTGGTCATATATATTGGTGATGTCATAATCACTGCTGTTTGTTACTCTGTTTCCATACGGAATGCTTGATAATATCATATTAGACCCAATGATAAGGTAGATGGGCAGTTCAACGTCCACGTTTGAGTTCTGATTAAGGCTCTACACTCGCACGTCTACTAATAAATATCCTGTTGATTGTGAATTAAACCATCTGTCTCTGTGTAGATTCCGCAAGCTTTACAAGGACTAACCCAGCAGGCAAAACAAGCAATACACACGGTCCAGTTCACCCTCAGGGTGTGTCGGTTAAGGTCTACCACACCAGCTACCCACCCAGATAACATCTGAGATCCAAATATGGCTCTTGATGACAGATTTGTAAATATACAATCAAGTTTCAAGGTCCAACCACATTAGTAGAGATTTTCAAGAAGAGAAAATAACAAGTGCACATCATAGAAAATATGTTTGGCAGGGGAAGTCATGCATCTGTTGTTGTATGAGCTGGAACTCCTGAACTACCAGAAGACAAGTCAAAGACAAGTGTTTTTCCACTTCCTGAAACAGTAAAGGAAGTTCCTTACGTGAGTACAAAAGCAGTGCTGTGAATGAAACTCTGTTCTGGAAGTATTTCATGGGACATTAAGTCCATCTGTGACTGGTTCAAGACAGCCTCCGATGCTTTCCTGCTTCACGGGCGCTGATCAGAGATTATGGAACCAGTGGCAGGTCACAAATCCCTGAGTGGGAAGAAGGTATTCGAGTCAAGACTGGCACGACCAAAGAATTTGGCAGTTTTGTCCTTTTTTTTCTCTGCAAACTGGATTTTCAAAATTGAAATTTTTTAAATAGAAAATAATTAGTTGTGTTTTTCAATGAGAGGAAATGTAAAAATCTAAGCAAAAAGAAGTAATCGATACATCCGATGTGAAGTTGAATGAGGCTGATATCAGAAGCATCTTGGGAATGTGAGGAAAAACAAGACTTTTTCAAGAATTTCTAAGAACAAGCTTAGAATACAAGAGTTGCCATTGAGGAATAGAGACCTATTTTTTTTTTTTTTTTTCATTTTCAATCCTGCCTGGGAAATAGCTAGTTTTCAAGATATGGGATCTATGCATTTTCCTCCGCCTTTTCCATTCCTGGGTAACAGTGAGCAGAAGCTGATCATAGCAGCTCTGGGTCTGTAGGCAGGACACACTTTAGATTAGTGGCCAATCATAGAGTAGGACACACAATCCCACATTCTTAACCCCAAAAAAAGCCTTTCTTGACATATTTGAGTCTTATTTTAATACATATTTGAGGGTTTAAGATTAAAGGCAGACTGTCTGTAAAATAAGATAGTGAAACTGATTAGAAGCAAGAATTTCTATAATGTATAAATAAAGAATGTATAAATTATAATTCCATGATTATCTGAGCAGTTTGGAATAAATAAATAAGTAAAAAAATCCAATAAAAAAAAATTCCTGCTGTAATTTCGAATGACTGTATTTCAAATTTCACTCATACTCACACTGGCTTTGTTCTTTTACAGAGTACCCTTGCTTAGGAATGCTGGGAATGGTGTCCGGCCTCATCAAAGATTCCCAGATTGCGGTTTCCTCACATTCCGAGCGCACCTGGGTTTCCGAGAGTGCCCGTCTGCTGACCAGTCGATCAGGGTGGACTCTAAACGCTCAGGCTCAGCCGTATGTGGACGAGTGGCTGCAGGTGGACCTGGGTGAAGAAAAGCTGCTGCGGGGTTTGATTATACAGGGAGGAAAACTCCGGGATGACAAGGTTTTCATGAAAAAGTTTCGACTGGGCTACAGCAGCAATGGATCTGAATGGAAAATGGTGACGGATGCTACTGGCAACAAGCCCAAGGTAGAAATATTTTTCATGTGCTCATGGCCATTCAGGATTATTTGCATTATTTTCCTCTGATGCACAGAGTGTCTGAGTTGATAGTCTCCAGAAATGTAAAGTTAGTCTGTTTTTGGAAGATTCTGTAGTAGCTTGTAGCATTAGAATGCAGCATTTCTTTTTAATGCTTTATGCTTAGTTGAGCAAGGTTGAAGTTTATCTGTAGTGGTTTTGTATAGAATGTACAAAAAAAGCTATGTGTTCAAATCCATGTTTTCTTTTTAGTAAATTAATTCTCCACATTCTCCTATTTCCCTTCCTGTTCATAGTTAGCATTTTCTGTTCATGGCTGCTAACTATGGCCTCCATCATTGTTTTGGGCAGATTTTTGAGGGCAATTACAACTATGACACTCCAGCTTTGAGAAAGGTGGAACCCGTATTGACACGCTTCGTCCGGGTTTATCCGGACCGAGCTACCACAGCTGGGATGGGTCTGAGACTGGAACTGCTAGGCTGTGAGATGGAAGGTACGTTAAAAAACTTAAAAACCAATGTCCGATATGTTACACTAGTAATGAAATATAGTTCTTAATTGTGCAACAATAATACGTGTAAATGTAATTCAGCTACAACATTATAAATGTAAATACGTAATTACAAGTAACTTAGCAAGTAACTATTCTGATAAATTAAATTGGACACAATCCATTTTAACATTGTCTTCACTGATGCCACTTTCTTTCGAGGAAAAGTTGCAATCTTGCCTTTCACATCGATTCAGCAAAAGTAGCACCTACACTTCCGGATTGTAAACATGACCTTTGAACTCGATTTGGATACTGAGTGAAATGTATTCTTTTGTAGCTAGCCATCATGTTCTCAGTCACTGCTGAAGACGCATTACCTTTTAGCAACACAACTTGTTAATCTACATTTTAAGGTGCAATTTATTGGACAAAGGGTACTTGTACCAGTTGTACAGTTTGGTGGAACAAAATTTGGACGTAAATGCAAATTTAATTTAACAACACAATTTACCAAAACAAAAAAAAAAACTGAACCTCACCAAATACATAGTAAATTCAATTAGTGTTTTATTTTTTTCCAAATTTGCCCATTTTTGTGTGCCACAGCAAATGCAACTCATGCTCCATAACATTTCAGCTGTGAAATTGCTTTGAAAATGGTGGAAAATGTAGATTGCTTGAATGTAGGAAACAAGTTGACTTTTTGAAACCTTGTGTTTTTTTTTTTTTTTTTTTTTTTAATAATCATATTATGTTCTTATTATTGGTTTGGACAATTTGAAATTGTTTGAGCCTTATTTGCATATGAATAAAGAGGATTAAGCTCATTTTAGCTTATCTTACCTCATCTCTGATTAGACAACAGCAGAGTAAATGTTCCACTCAAATGTTCACTCAAAGCTCACAGATTACAGCAATAAAACAAACCAAAGTAAGCCAAAGGACAATTTATCCTTCCTTTTTCACTTTCTCTTTCCCTTTTGACCTCATAGTCTCCAGAGATTCCTCAATGTGTGGTCCTAACACGCAGATGATATTTGATTAAATTTGAACTTGTGCAGCTAGGAAAACAAGGTCTAGTCAGGCTTTGTGTTCCTCATAATGAGTTGTTCCAAGACTTCACATCAAAGCATTTCTTCTACACTTATACGTAGGAGCCTAAATAACAGGGTTCCTCACAGCTTGAGATCATCTTTGGTCCACCTGCCTTAAAGGATTATGTAGAAGACCTTGATGTCTTTCGCTGTCTGTCTTTCGTTCTGAATTACCATGACTGTCTGAGTGTGTGTGTGTGTGTGTGTGTGCGTGTGTGTGTGTGTGTGTGTGAGAGAGAGAGTGAGAGAGTTTTCTGTTGAGCCAGCGTTAAGTGGATTTACATATTGGATTTCTTGAAGACTATGTGAGACTTGCCTGTGTAAGCCACAGCATCCCACCGGGAGCTTTAGTTAGATGATAATGCTTGTTTTCTCTCTTAATGCCAGCACATGTGCTTGCACTCCAACACTCACACTCAAACAAGTGACCTCACACGCACAACTGCGCGCCGCTAACGGTTGGGAGCTAAGTCTCACAGTTGTGTGTGATCAACAATGCTTTCCAGAGCCCACGCGGTTGGCCTTTCTCTGACCTCACTAGTTTAGAATGCCTTTCAAGAAGTCCACCACCACGGCGGCTTCTGTCCCCAGACCTTCTCTTCTCTTCTTTCCCCCTTTATCTGGGGGAAGCCTCCAAGCTTCAGAGCAGCTCATTACAGGCTCAGTGTAAACACGGGCGTTGAGCAGATGTATGGAATGGCCAGTTCCAAAGGGGCATGGGCAGACGTAATGAGGGGACGCCATCGTTTTCAGTCCAACATTCAGTATCTCGAAGACAAAACCCTTCCACTGAGGGGAATGCACTGCTTGGAGTGAAAGACCTTGGTGCACAAAGAATTTTAGCTCTTAACATGCTTTGTAAAAGAATTTGCAAAGCACTTTAATACTGTCGGACTAGCAATCATTTTGTTACTTGTAAAAACAAATGCTGCACATGCAAAAAAAACTCAAAACGGACCCAAAAAAAGATCAATGTTGGTAGATAAAATACTATTCCCACATGGGGTAATTGCAAAGTCCTAAGGTGTCATTTACAGCAGAAACTTAAATAGTTTGTAACTCCTTCTAGAACTACAAAAATGTTGAAAAATGTATTGTTTGAGTTTGGCTTTTCAGGTTAATTCTCCATAGAAAATATTTTACTTTGCTCTTCACTGAACGTGTTTTAAGTAAATCTGTTAAGTAAATGTTAAGTAAATTTTCTAGCTCATATCGCTCAGCTTTTTTTTAACAAGCGCTTGGAACTTTTGCATTCTAGTGCCCACCGTGCCCCCCACGACGCCAGCTCCTTCCACCACCCCGTCCGACGAGTGTGATGATGAGCAGGCCAACTGCCACAGCGGAACAGGTGATGACTACGACCAGACAGGTGCTAACACCGGCCTGCAGAGACTGCACCTTTCTGATGCACCCTTTGCTGCTAATTACGCTATGCCAATCCTCTTTAGACCAGTTGCTTGAGTTAACGATTTTTCTCTGTATGTTCTGCATTAATTGCTTCTTGCACCTGCAT
Source organism: Paedocypris sp. Pulau Singkep (assembly GCA_017309775.1). Taxonomy (NCBI): domain Eukaryota; kingdom Metazoa; phylum Chordata; class Actinopteri; order Cypriniformes; genus Paedocypris; species Paedocypris sp. Pulau Singkep. The sequence continues at coordinate 928,416 of MU204244.1, forward strand.
CTTTATTCTCACACTCGCCCGTATGAGTTATGAATGGCAACCTACTGCTCTACAATATATAGCATGTGCCCTGCGCGCTGACGCAATTGCATCTAATATCAAAATAACTCGCTACGTTTGCCAAATGCGCTCGACTTGACCTTCCATTTCATTAGCCTGACAGTGATGAATGAAGCTCAGCCCGTATCGAAATCAGTCCCGACTTTCAGTTAGTGCAAAGCCAAAAATTGGAAAGATTTTGTAAAACATCTAACGAACAGTGTCTGTGTTGTTGACTTTTTTTAAACTATTTTTTTAAGTATGTAATGGGGATTACTTAATATATGATCAATCATATGCTATATCAGAATTAGCATTAGCATTTTTCGGATATAAAGGCATATCATTAACAAACATCTATTTCCTGATCTTTATTCACACAGAAAGTGCACATTTCTAAAAATGCACATCCTTTTCATTGGATTTCTCTTCAGCTTCAATCCATTCTGATCATCCTCGCTTCTGCTATTGAGATTCGCTTGGCACTAAAAATTCCCCGTTCTCCCGCTGGAAGTTGCTAAAGGCGCATTAGAATGTTTGTACTCTCCTCTGTGCTAACTCCAGTGCAGTCTCACAGAGTTCGTGTGGCACCGAATTACACCCCTTTGGTTAATGCTTGTCTTAAATGTTCCACGTGAAGAGAATTGTATCTGCATGTCTCATTGAGCAAAGCTCATTTGAAAAATGCAAATCAAACACAAGAATGAGAATTAGCAGATTTGGCTCTTGATAATTACTCGGCTAGACCATTACCCAGCATCCCACTTCAAGATTTGATGTAATCTCTCCACACTGCAGGTGGGACCACCACGCCAGAGACCACCACAGAGCTGAGCCGAGTTCCAGGTGAGAAAGGTATACCATCATGCTATACTTCTTTAGATTTAGATTTTGATTGTTTGTCCTAGTTGCATTGTGCCTTGGATTGTTTTTTAATCAGGTAGAATTAAAGTACAAGATTACATAGGTAAACATATGTGGTAATCGAAATTAGAAAATGTGACACAAATGGTGTTTTTTTTTCAATAAACACTGTTGTCATACAATTGTACAGTTTGCACACAAAAACTTAGAATACAAAAACAAGCAATATAAACACACACACACACACACACACACACACACAAACACACAAGCAACAAAATCTGAAACATAACATTTGGCTGATCAAGTATTTTAATGTATTGGTTATGAAGAAAAATGTTCTGAGGGCAGATGTTCTCTACTCGGCTTGGTCACAACTACAAAGTCACTTGAAGACCTGTTTTACACTCAAGATGGGATTGGGTTTTCTCACAGAGTGCTGAGGTTACAATTGCATTTTGGTTTGTGTTGGTATGGTTATGGTTAGAAGGTCAATAGTGAGTCCACACTTTGATATATAAGGATCTGTACGACAAAGAAGGTCGCTCAGAATAATCCTTCAACTTCCATGATTCCATTACAGAACAAATAAAGAACAACACGTCCATTAATATTAGCAAAACTGTTTATTCTGGTCTGAATTTTGGGGATTTTAATGGCTTTTTGATATTTCAAAATTCAAATTGTATTCGTCATATACTGCACATATACAGACATGGTACAACTTGAAATGGTTTTTTCAACCATCCAGCATTTATTTCCCACATTAATCCTGTAAAATGTTTGATATTTCAAGAACATTGACGTGTTCATGTGAAAGAGATCGTCTGTGTGTTTGGATTTTCCTCGTGTGCTAATTTTGCTAACGAGGACTTGGTGAGTTCAGCTAAATATTAAATAAGAAAATATTTTTATTAAACATAAAATCGGGTTTATTTCTTAACCGTTCTCAAATTTGAGTGTTTAATCTTGAAGTGTTCTTGTGGAGGCGTACAAAGGAACGTTCTGATTCGCTCATTCAGCATAATGACTGATTAGCCATTCAATGCTGGTTGCTAATGGCTAAATGAGAAATGCCCCTTGACTGACCTTGCCTAATTACACGGCGTGTGAGCGAGCGAGTGTTCAGCCTCGTCAAAACAACAAATCATCGGAATCAAATCCGGGTTCTAATTCGCTCGGCCTTTGTGCATGTGTGTGTGTGTGTGTGTGTGTGTGTGGTCTTCCATATTCAATGCTAAATACATGTGTTCACTTTCTATTATTGGATGCGGTTTATTTGCAGTGACCAGCGTTTGAATCTGGTAGAACATTCTGAACTGTGGTGAAACAAGTTTGTGCGTCTTTTAATCCAAACCAGCTAAATCAGTTTAAAGAAGGAGAAGAAGAAATATCCTTTAATTGGAAACTCCTTTTTTACAGCGTGCCTGAGCTGTGGCTTTTAATGGGAAATTCTTTCCTCGACGTTCAGTGAGCAGATACCCTCTGAAACTCTCCGAGTCCTGACAGAATTAAAGCGGCCAAGTGCTTGGATTTATTAAACTGTCTGGGAAAGCAGCGCTGAGGCTGTCCAGGCTCCGCCATCACTGACATCCTAGACATGCTTTTGCTTTTCTGTCCATCTCAATTCTCTTTTCTCCTCACTCGCAGTCTTTTTCTGCTGGAATCTCTCTCTGTCTCTCTCTTTGTGTTTTTCTTTTTGTCTCTTTCTGTTTCTCTCTCTTTGTTGGTGTGTGTCTAAATCTAAAAAAAAAAAAAAAAATCTGGTGTGTGTCTCAAAATTGCCTGTATCTCTCACTCTCTCTCTGTCTGTGTGTCGGTTTATGTTCTCTCTCACGCTCTCTTTTTGTGTGGTTATGTTTCCCTCACTTCCTATAGCTTTCTGTTTTTCTTTAAATGTTTGTTTGTCTTTCTCTCTCTCTCTCTCTCTCTCTCTCTCTCTCTCTCTCTGTCTCTCTCTCTCTTTCACTTTTTTAGTAGTTCACTGTATTTCTTTCTGTCTGTGTATATTTACCTACCCCCCCCCCACTTTCTCTCATTTTTAATCTGTTTCTCTGTTATTTTTTCTTGATCTCACTCTCCATCGCTCTCTCTGTCTGTCTGTCTTTCTGCCTGTCTGTCTCTCATGCATTTCATGTGTGATTTCCTCGTTCTCTCTTAGTTTTATCAGTTTCTTTCCTTCTTTGTCTATTTCTTTTTTTCTCTCTTCTGTTCTCTTACACATTCTCTATGATTGTGTTTCATTCTCAATTCTGTTTTATCATCATGCAGTAATTGCATAACTTTTTCATGTTACAAAATGAGAAAAAAAAAATAACCCTTCCTTCTCAAACTTTATTAATCCTTCAAATGGGGAACTCATCTCTGCATTTAACCCATCCAAACCAACTCAGTGTAGTGGGCATCCTTTAATCCCGGGCGGCATTTAGGGGTCCGTGTTTTACCCAAGTAAGCTCAGTTGCAGAAACAGCCATAGGGGGATTTGAACCGGCAACCTCTCGGACACAAAGTCCAATTCCCTACCACTGGACCTCAATAGCCTAAATTATATTAGATTGTTGGTCAGTTTATGTAGAAGCTGCTTAAACAGGACAGACAGAGGATATGTTTTTTTAAATGGTCAAGCTCAGTCTTTGTTGTTTGCTTTTTTTTAAAGTGAATCTCTACTGCCATCAAGTGGTCAGTGTGAATTCCACCTCGGTAAAGAGGTTTGCAATGATGTCACTGGCTTCCATCGATTTGATGACCTAATCGTGACACATGTTAATGAACTGTACATGTGTCCGTCTGTCCACAGCGTTCCTTTGGTTTGCCTGTGACTTCGGCTGGGCCAGTGATCCCTCCTTCTGTAGCTGGAGGTCAGAAGACAGTGGTTTCAGATGGCAGATCCAGTCTAGTGGCACCCCCACTCTAAACACCGGTCCTAACATGGACCACACGGGTAAGATGTGTAGGTGTGCTAAGCTCATCTAGATTGATGCTAAACCTCATCTTCTCCGTCTTCCAGGTGGATCAGGCAATTTCATCTATACTCTGGCAACCGGTGCCCAGGAGACAGAGGTGGCTCGGTTAGTCAGTCCATTCGTGTCAGAGCAAGACTCGGACCTGTGCTTGTCCTTCTGGTATCACATGTTCGGCTCCCACATCGGCACGTTGCACATCAAACAACGCAGGGAAACCGGACAAGGCACGGCCGATGTGCTGCTCTGGACGGTCAGCGGCCACCAAGGCAACCGGTGGAGAGAGGGTCGTGTGCTGATACCTCACTCCAATAAACCTTATCAGGTAGGGAGAAAAAAATACAATACCAAATAGTGACATACATATACAGTACTCTAGTATTTAATCCGTTTCGGGAACCAAGTTTGTAACCCAAAATGCTTGTAAACTGCGTAAACACTTTTCAAATCAGAAAACATAGAAATTCACACAATGCGTTCCACACAATCTGTAAGTATACGTACATATAACTTATTTTTATTTTTGCTGGGCGTTCGTATTTTAAACTGGACTATTCACATGCATCATATTTTGCACAGTTTTAGCCCAGTTTGCGGCTGACACGCCCCTTATTGGTGGCCAATAACAGAACTCGATGGTCACGCTCTAATCCACACAGACATTTTGCACATTCCTATTCTTTTATACGTGCAGTAGATAATTATTACAATCTAAAGACTACATTGTTTAATATGTGCACACCACTAAACAAAAGTTGAACCCACTTATTGCTGTTTGCAGGTATATATTATATTTGTTTCCAGACTTAACTGTTAGCCCTCAGAAACAAACACATATCAAGAATCTCAAGATGAAATGTTTTTACGGTAAACAGCAGACAAACTTATTCGTGTTTATTTCAGGTTGTGATCGAGAGTGTGGTGGAAAGAAAAAGTTGGGGTGACATTGCGGTGGACGACATCAAAATTCTTGACAATCTAAACATGGCTGACTGCATAGGTGAGTCCACGTGACGTGAGTCCTGTGGGTTTCAAATTTCTCATTAGGAGGTCCTGGTATGATGGTTTTTGCTCGATTTGGACTTCTCCTGAGGCTAAAGACAGAAAATGTTTAGTTTTCATTACTCATTGAACGTTTTACCATCATTTTTATGATGTTTTTGTCTTTCTATAGACCCCGACATTCCAGCAGAGCCAATTCCTCCGGAGGACAACTTTAATGAAATCAGTAAGTCTTTTTTGTCCACCTGTAAAAATCAAGCACTGATCAGCAGGATGCTTGTGTCAAACTGTCAAACATTCTTCAAACGCTTGATGGATGGATGAATGGACGGATGGATGGATTGACAAATGGACAGACAGACGGACAGACAGCTATATAGATACGAAATGGATGGATGGATAGACAGATGGACAGACAGATGAGAAATGGACAGACGCGTAGATAGTTAAACAGACAGACTGAACCTTTTTTTTTCTCAATGAATAATTCAGTATAAGTATTAATCAAATGTACAGAAATCATATATGAATACATTTTTCAATAAATTATTTTCTTTCTTTTTTTCCTAGTGGACAACACAGATTTTCCCGAGTTTGTGGAAAACCACAATATCAGCGGAGCCGGAAACATGCTGAAGACGTTGGATCCCATCCTCATCACCATCATCGCCATGAGCGCTCTGGGTGTGTTCTTGGGCGCTATATGTGGCGTGGTCCTGTACTGCGCCTGCTCCCACAACGGCATGTCCGACAGGAACTTGTCTGCTCTGGAAAACTATAACTTTGAGCTGGTGGATGGTGTAAAGTTAAAGAAAGACAAGCTAAACTCACAGAACTCCTATTCGGAAGCGTGAGGAAACAACCAATGAGAGGGAGCCTCTCCTTCGGGGAGGGCGGGGCTTAAACAGACTGCTGATGCCATGCGTTTGGACAAGGCTCTGTGGTTCAGTGAACCAGCGTGAGGAGTGGGGGGCTGAGCCATGCTTTTCTCAGGAGCTGCAGTGAATGAAACCTACCAATAGGGGACACTGTGTACATTGAATACAAGGTTAAAAAAATCAAAAATAAGAAAATGTACAGTAAATTGAAATAATTATTTTAATTTTTTATTCTATTATTTGTATTGTTTCATAATTTTTACAATCGGATGCTGGTGTTGAGACCAATATATAATAACGTTATGAAGTATTTATCTTTTTTTTACTAGAAGATAATGATTATTTTATTTGAAATTATATTGTTTTGCGCTTTAAGGAGATGTTTAACAAACAAACATGAACCATAAATGGCCAAGGGAATATAATGAGTATCTTCAGGGATGGAGGATCATCCAGCCCTGTTGCATTCTGGGTATGGTTCATAAAGTCAGTGCCTTTGGTACATCTTTTTTGGCCTCCTTATTTTCTTTTCTTTGTTTTCTTTTATTTTCTTTTTCTCTCCCTTTTTTTTTTTTTTTTTTTTTTTTTTTTTTTTTTTTTTTTTTTTTTTTTTTTTTTTTTTTTTTTTTTTTTTTTTTTTTTTTTTTTTTTTTGAGTTTTGAGTTTTTGACCCTTGGATTCACAAATAAGGATGTGGGTTGAATCTGCAAACAAACCCCAGAGAATCCCTAGTGCTTTAATATTAAAGATTCAGCATATTGTACATATGTTTTAATATATTTTAATGTCATTTTCAAAGAAAGAAGTAAAAGGACAAAAAAACATAGCTGCAGTCGCCCTTTTTCCGGGTTGTATGTTGTAAATACAATCGTCTGACTGTTTTGTGAACCGTGTGCTTTTCGGTCCTGTTTAGTTGTCTCACTTTGCTCTGAAATGACGCAGCCTTTTGTCAAAATGGATATAAAAAATCACAGACACAATGCACATTCACTTCTTATTTCATCAAAACAATAGATTTCGAGATCTGGTCTGGGTTCAATGCATCTTCAGCTCATTTGACCGAAAGTTAATTCCACAAAAATAACTTTATATTGTTGAGCTGGTGAGAATTCTACTTGCTTATTCCAGAAAAGTTGGATATGTTGAATCTGCATTAAACCCAGAATTGTCTCCAAACCCGAAAGGTAAGTTTGAATTTTCTTTTTGTTTCAACCACATTGACTCACATAATCCCACTTCCAACAAAATCATATTTTGACCAATTGGCTTGCGGCAACCACCGAATATTAAATCAGCTACTCAAAATTCAGGTTTTTAATCATTGATCATTGATTTTAACTATTTCTCAAGCTCAAAAGTGGCGACTATTTTTTCTTTTTAAGATGGCTCTGGACCAAAGGACTGGTGCTGATGCTGCAGAGTCCGATCAGAGCATCCCTCTTCTGCCAACAAACGTCACTCGATTTAAGCTAAAAATTAACAATCCTTTAATTACCTCTTAGTATCATACACCACCATTATGTTGTGGAAGTTACAGGCCTAATCAGCAGTTTGAACTTACACGCGATGTTCGGTGATAACAGGGCTTCACTAATGTTTTCTGCCGGTTTCTTGATGTACTGTGTTGTTTACTGTGGCGAACACTTTCTGCGCTGGTATCCGGTGACATGAATCCTCGTGTCAATGCTACGTGTGTGTCTGGCTTTGGTCGGGATTCTGTGAGAAAGCATATACTGTAGCATTATTGAAAAAAGAAACAATGTTGCACTGATCGATATATTTGAAGTTTATGTGTTTATAACATCCATTTGTATAAAACGCAAAAAATGAAAGATAAAAAGAAAAAGACAGTGTTCATTTTTTAATTATAGTTTCAGAATATGTAACTGATTTCGAAAGGGTCTGTTATTAAATGTTTTCATTTTTGAAAAGAGTATATACATTTCTTAAATTCTAACATACCGGTGTGTTTTTCTTTTATTCTTTTTTTGTACTGTTGGTCAAATTGTGTGCCAATTTCATAATTCTTTTTTTTCTTTTACTAGGAAAAAATGAGCTTTTATTTTCAATACTGCCTCTGTAATTTGCTGTTGTTGGAAGGAAAACATGAATAAAACAGCAAGGCCTTAAAAAGATCTCGATGTTCTGCATTTGAAAGTCTGATTCGCTTAAAAAAAACAAGTCTCCCCTACATCTGCTCTGGTCACATCGCAGACCAACCAACATCCCAAAGATGAAAGTATTTAGCGTCAATAAATGTTTTTTGAAAGAATCTTATGGTTTGTTTTGGGTTATTTGACTATTATTACAAAAGAACTGACAAAAAGATAGTGTATATTGACTAAATGAGATTACACTGAGAAACATGGGAAGATTCTGCGCGCAACACACCCGCGCGTTCGTGTTGATGTAACTCGTATAATGAACACGAGATGGCAGTGTTGTGTTGTAGGTCGCGCATGTTTGCTCAATTTACACAAAAGAGAGATTAAATAATATTTTTATACTTTAAAATAAAGAAAGTTTTTGAACCCACCCCATGCACCCCTCCCAAGCAAAAAATAGAAATATGCGTCTTTGTTTTTTTTTTTTTTTTTTTTTTTACACCCACGCCTTGTATATAAAAATATACCATTATTATACCAATGTTCTCATTTTAAACGTAATTAAAATAAATGTTTTTTATTAAATACGTAGATAACTTACCGATAAAGTCCATTATTATTTTCGTGACTGTTTTTTCCATGACAGGGTGAGTCATAATGGGAAAACGAGCTAATCTATATAAATGGCATTCGAGATATCTCTAAATACATTCTGACTAGTCACAATTCAATTGAAGATATCTTCAAATGTATTTCGACTAGTCACATTGCCTCATTGACTTCCATTGAAAAATATTTGCGGATATCTCTAAATGAGTTTCTCCTAGTCACAATTGATTTGAAGATATCTTGAAATAGAGATATCTACAATTATAATTAGAGATATCTTCAAATATATTGTTACTAGTGCTAATTTGTATTAGAGATATCTTCAATTACACTTCTACTAGTACACTGTAAAAAATGATTCATGAGGCTTGGAATTTTCATTATAAAAATTATGTGATTGCTAAAAAGATTGTGCACGTATCCTTAAAAAAATGTTGTTCTGTGTTTCACTTAAAATATTGAGCACATTTTGGTAAAAACTAATTAAAATGTACATTTCCCCTCTTTTTCAAGTAAACCAGTGCAATTTTTGGCGTCAATTTAAGACACCATTTTGGCAAAAAAAATTGAGAAAACGAGAATTCACATTTATTTTAAGAGAATTGGCTCAAATGGTTTGCAGTTTTAATTGAGTCACAGTCATATATGAATCGTAACACGTGAAGTGATCAAATGCCATTTTTATGAACTGTATATGAATAGTGAATGTGGAGTCCGTTAAGAGGAAAGTTCTAAACTAAGAGGATCTTAGCAGCTCTTAAAAAGTAAGCTCTGAGGAACGACTTAAATATAATTTGTGTAATATGTCACCAAACTCTCTTTCTTTCACGTAAATAGCACGTCACA
>MU204244.1:950148-997591 GCA_017309775.1 Paedocypris sp. Pulau Singkep
GCTCATTTTAAAAGTGAGAGATTTTTTTTAATTAAGTGTGCATTACTTTACTTTAAAACGATAGAAGGGAACACACACACACACACACACACACTGATCTTCTTTATCAAAGTCAAAGTCAGCTTTATTGTCAATTTTGCCATATGTACAGTGCATACATACAGAAAATCGAAATTTCGTTCCTCTCAGTAGATACAAACAGATACAAACAGATGACATTTCAACATAAAACTTACAAGTACTAAAAGTAAGGTGTCGTAGTAATAAAGTGAGGTTTGCTTTGCATTCCTATGTGACAGGTAAAGTGACTTGTGAGGAATGGCAGATGATAGTGCAAACAAAGTCAGTGCAATTTAGGGAGTAGTGCAAGTCCTTATAAAGATAGATGTATGTTGAGGTAGTAGGATGGGGGGGGGGGGTCAGGTGCATGGGGCGGAGGAGGGGAGAGGGGGCGGAGTCGGGAGGGAGTTCAGCATCCTAACAGCTTGATGACAGAAGCTGTCCTTCAGTCTGCTGGTCCTGGCCTGAAGACTGCGCAGTCTTCTCCCTGATGGCATCAGACTGAAGAGGCTGTGTGACGGGTGGGTGGAGTCACCAGCAATGCTGAGGGCTTTGCGGGTGAGGCGGGTGTGGTAAATAAGCGTACTGAAGCGCTATTGCCAAAAGCTAATGAGAGTGAGGGCCAGTCGGGGAGTAGGGAGGGGCGACAATCGTACCGAAGCACGGATCGAGCAATGTGAGTACACCCCAAATTCCTCCAGAGGTTCCTCTTGCTAGAGCTGAGTACTGTATAGTTTAGCGCCGATGGGTGGACATTTTTGACTTCCAGCTCCTTATGCTGACGTGGTTTAATAATACAATTAAAGTGTGTGTGTGTGTTTGTGTGCGAGAGTGACTACAACAGACCCCCTGCAGAAAACCACAAGACCACAATGGCAGCAGAGATTGCAGAATATTAAAACGGAGTACTGGTGTTTTCATAAATGTTTAGTTTGATAAAGTCCTGACCTGGTGAAACATCTGCCAATTGGGGTGAGTCAACAGTTGGCCAAAGCACACGGTCATGGAGGTTTTAGAAGACTTTTATCATCAACATCTGGTTTTTATCAACATTTAATTGCACAAGTGTATTTTAGATATAAAAAATCAGTGTCATTCATTTCCTTTCATCACATAATATATGTTGTGGTGCAGTGGTAGGGGCCAAGGCTTAGGCCGGTGGGGACAGTGAAAATGACTCGCTAAAAAAAAATCCAATTTGTCATTATTTACCAGCATTATCGTTTCTCTCGCTAACTACCGCTAACGCGTTATGTGATCCCGACAGTCTTGCTATGCACCGAGTTTGGTGCTCCGCCTCCGCGATCACTCCTGTCAAGTCCCGCCGTTGAACGCGCCCCGCCACGTCATATAAAAGTAGCAACTTATCTTGTTAAATCTTGTTAAATCTGGGCATCAAAAACAAAAAGCGAGATTAAATAAAACAGGGCGGGTGAAAAAATATGGCAATTGCTTAGCGATAATTTAGTTTGGTTAATCACGAAACGCTAATGCGGCTATATTTACTCTTTACACGACTGTGCAATAACGTCACACTTTACTATTAAGCCATAATACAATAGCCAAACTACTATAATGAATATTACCCGAAGAACAGAATATCTGACACGTGATGTCCGTCACATTCAGACGCAGTCTCATCACAGGAAGTGATCCTTTTGTCCAAGATTTCAAACGTCTAAACACACGTTTGAAATAATTTATTTGATGGTATCCAGACATTCTGGGAGTTAGATTAAATTAAAATATAAATGAAAATATATATTTGTATTTCCAGTTATTTGGTGTTGTTGTTGTTGTTGTCTTCGTCACTGCAAATGGTTTTTCCAATTTTCTTGTCAATTGTAAAACTTTTGACTTTTTACTGCAGTTTAAATCACTCACACAGAATGCAGAATAATTTGTGCAGCAGCAGCTCAGTCAATGGAGCTGGGGTTGAAAACACCAGATCATGGGTTCGATTCCCAGGAAAAACTGTACAGTTTTTACGAATCTTAACACATTTTTAATGAAATGAAAGTTGCTTTGGATAGAAGCATCTAACTGATAGTAGGATGTAAAATATAAAAAATAGGTGCGTTATTGGGCCCAAGATACAAAAATGTTGTGAATGTTGTGGGAAAGCAAAAGAGAATACGAAAAGAAAAGGCTGAGAATTGAACTTGTTCTGTTTTTGCTCAGTTTTGCTTCACTTTGCACTAAACCTACATTAAACAAATGAAATCATTTTCATGTTGTTCAAGCAAGAATTTTTTTTTTTTTTTGCGATTATTGGGATAAATGCACAAGACGTCAACCTGGGACAGTGGTTTTGATATTCGGGCCAGTGAACTTCAAAAGTTACTGGAAAATTTCCCTTATTGTCTACCCTAGTATGTATAATATGTATATATATGATGCGTCACCAAGTTTGGAAAAGTATTGGAGTGAAAAAAGATGTGAAGCTTAGCGGACTGGAATTTCCACGGTTTGCAGAATACATTTCCTGTGGTAAACTGGGAGAATTCAGACATCGAAAAAGTTCCAGAGCGGGAAAACTTTAAAGTGAAGTTGCAAAATGTAATGTGTAAATGTCGTGTTGTAAATATATGCGAGTGTGTTTTGTTTTGTTTTGTTTTTTTTATTTTGGTAGATCTGCTTTACACTAAATTTTCTTTCAATCCTTTAGATGGACCCGAAGCTGCTTTTCCTCTCAGCGTTATTAGGGATCATTTCTCGCAACGGCGCACAGCAAGGTAATTTGATGGTTTCAGATCAATGAAGCTTGAACTCTAACACAGCCAACACTTGTCTGCCTTAACACTGTTCGCTCCATCAGAATGAATTAGCTCTGCGTTTCTCTCAAGGATGACTAACTGCCAGGCCTTCTGGGCAAAGGAGGTTGACGCTCAGCAGTTAAATTCTGATGTCGTTACTCAGAGGTCGCTCCACCCAGGCTGGTCAGAGCTTAAATCCTAATGGAAAACACGGAGCTCCAATTACAGCGAGCCCGAGTGATCCAAACCGATTGACTCTTCACGCCAAATGAAAGCTGGCTTATGCTTTTCATCGCTATGTGTGATGGGATGATAAGATCTGTCTGTTTTTTGTGTGTTCAGTAGAGGGCAACGAGTGCATCAAGGCCAATGCCTTATCATGCGGAGAGTGCATTCAAGTCGGGGCCAAGTGTGGATGGTGCACAGACACGGTTAGTGCGTTATTTTGTTAACTTAGTTTTTTAGATTTGTTTTGTAACCGTAAACACAAACTTGTTTAAGCACCTACTTGGTTTAAAACGCATCTTGCGACTAAAATCATTTATAGCTGCATCGTGTACGTGAAACACTCGATTTTGTGTTAAAGTGCAATATTTACCTGACTAAGACTTAAAACTACACGTAAAGGTAACAGTTTACACAAGCTGTAAGTACTGTTCAAGTACTATCTACTGCTATACTTGTTAAACTCATGTAATAGAATCGAAGCAGTGTGTTTTATATTTACCAATTGTCCCAATTTCGTTTGGTAAATGTTTGGGTAAAAGCTCAATTGTTCAGTCATTTTTTACTGTAGAGATAGTTTCCTTGTAAAACTCCAAAGTGTGTGTTTAAGGTTTTCCTCATAATGTATTATTACAGGAAAAAAAAAGAACACAAAATTTACATATTAATAAAAGGGTTGAGAACACAACAGGAAAAACTCATAACTTAGTGTTAACCCTAACCCTGATGTGATGCAGAGAGGATCTCAGTGATATGCTAATTCAGCAACTACATTATTATATTCACAACATAGTTTTTCATTGTATTTGGCGAAACGTGTAACAGTTGCATTTAGTGTTGGACATGACAGTAGTAAAGCAAACTTTTATTTTATGATTGCACACATAACATTGTTAAAGCGTTTTTCTGGGTGGGCGATTATGCCTAATGCGCGATTAATTGAACATGTTAACACGATTACGATTAATTAACGATTATTTTATTGATTTTTTTTTTTTCTGCCCTCTGCCCCATAGTTCAATGACAAGTTTTATACTTGAGATTACTTGATAAAAATTGAAGGAAACACACACACAGATCTTCTTTATGATTATTTATTAAACATCAAGTAAAATCAAATCACACATTAGAACACGCTTAAATTGAACAATCACTTTGTTTTTATAGAAAGTCAAATTGTTTGTCAAAATAAAATAAATTATTTTGAATGTCTTATTAAAAGTAAACAAATGTGCACTTCAAAAATAACGATGCTTTTCGTTTGCATTTCTTGTACTTCTGGAAACAATTTTCATTGTGCAATATAAACAACAGGTTAGAACTATATATATATATAAATATATATATATATATATATATATATATATATATATACACACACACACACACTTTATTACCTAAATAAATGTATTATTTCATTATTTTGTCCTCAACTGATGTTTGCTGTATATGGTTTGTTCAGTGTCATCTTTTGGTTTTAACCTGCAGTAAACACACACACTTAAATAATAAGTGATACAAATAATAAGAAAATAAAATCATTTTTCAGGTACGAAAATGTCAGAGTTGATAGCAGACTTAATGGACCGTTGTGTTTCCTCACTCATTCTCTTTATTTGTAAACTCGTTGTGAGTGAAAGTAATAAGCGCACGTGACCGCTGCTGCTGCGCTTATGACGGAGCTCCGCCCCGGTGCCGCACACACCAGTCGATCGCGATCGACATAATGGGCACCATTGGTCTAAACTCTCCATGCTCAACATGTTGGGCGCAAAAACGTGATTCAATTCCACACGTGGTAGTTCTTAAAGGGAAAGTAAAAAAAAAAAGTTCTTAAAGGGAAAGTAAAAAAAAAAAGTTCTTAAAGGGAAAGTAATCGAAATTGAGATAATCGTCATGGGAAAATGTGAACGATTATAAATTTTAATTTCGATTTTGATTATTTTTCGATTAATCGCCCAGCCCTAATAAGAACCCATTTTTATACAGAAGAACACAAAGGTGAGGGGGAATGTCAATCTAAAAAAATACAATTTTTAGTTGCCTTTATAACTAATTATTTAACAAACTGGTGATGTCAGCTAAAGTAGTGTTCATCATTTTATTGTGACGTATAAAGCTGGTCACTGTGCCCACCTAGTTCATGAGCCCTTAAAACTCTTCAAGCCCCCGGCACTAACTCAATTGTAGTAAAATCTTCTCCAGGCTAGAAATTTTCTGAAAGTGCTGGTTTATAAATGGTATTTTTAGATCATCTTTGAGGAATGTGATGCTATAAATTTACAATCAAAACCAAATACTGTAAATTAATTTGAGGTTTTTTCCCGTTTCTGTAGGACTTTTTAAAGCAGGGAGAACCGACATCGGCGCGCTGTGATGAGCTGGAGTCACTCTCTAAAAGGGGCTGCGTGACCACTAAGATCGAGAACCCTCGCGGGAGCCAGACCATCCTCAAGAACAAAGCAGTGACCAATCGCAAGAAAGGAGCAGAGAAACTGCGCCCGGAGGACATCACGCAGATACAGCCTCAGAAACTCAGCATTAATTTGAGATCTGGTACATTAATCTGACTTAAATGGACATTTATCTGTCCCTTCGTTTTTGTGTAATTTTACGTCATGCTTTCATTTTTCACAGACACTGGTCTTGTGACTTAGAACTAGGGGTGGGCGGTATACCGGTTTTAACGTGAATACTGGTATTGAGTTGTGCCACGATATGGATTTTGCAATATCGTGGATACCGTGGCACTTTCATGAATTTACCTTTTATACACGTATATAAACACTTTAATACAGTAAAATACATTTGTTTCGTTTCAACTTTTAATTACGACACGGATACATTGCCAATCGAATACAGGAAGCGTTGTAAGAAACTGAATTGATCACCCGCGAGGCGCATGTATCGCGCATGCGCTGTGCCGCTCCGTGTCTGTAATGTGCCGCTTTTTTAGAGCGCGCGAGAGAGAGAGAGAGAGAGAGAGAGAGAGAGAAAGCGTGACGCACTCTCTCACTGTCTATAGCTCTCTCACACTCGCTGCCTATCTCTCTATCTGTCTCTCTCTCACTGTCTGTCTCTGTCTGTCTGTCAGACTCACAGTCTCTCTCTCTCTCTCTCTCTCTCTCTCTCTCTCTCTTAATTTAAATGTTTTTTTCAAATGAATGCCTGGGCTACTTTTAATAGATATACAGTATTAAAAATGACAGCTGATTCTCCAGGTTTCCCCTTGCGTTTTAATTTCGTACTTTATATAAAATAAGAATACCCCCCACAATACCGTGATATAATACCGATACCGTCTGTACACTAGAAAATACCGTGATATGAATTTTGACTCATATCGCCCACCCCTACTTAGAACATAAATAATGTGCGTGAAAATAATTACAATATCCTAAAGTTCTAGAATGTGTCAATGTTGCAATTAAACTGCAAGGTAAAATTTAGGTGCAAGTGGCAGTTGTGGGTTTTAAATATGTAATCAAGGAAAAATATAGTCATCATATGAATAATTAACATATTTCGAGAATTAGAGTAAATAATTATTTTAATACCATGTATTTATTTATTACAATTTGGTGGAGTGTGTGTAATTCATTCATTTCGTTCATTTACTGTCTGGAAAAAGGAAAAAAATTACATTTGTTACAATATTTCTGACGGGTGGAAAAGTGGGCAATGGTTGCGTGGGTTTCCTGCGAGTCTCCAGTTTTCTCCACCCGTTTAAAAACGTGTTCAAAAGAATTGAGTTTGGAAAATTCCCTGTAGGTAAGTGTGTGATGCTCTGTGATTGGTTGACCACCAGTTCAGGTTGGGTCGCGCCTTCTGGCCCAGAGTCTGGGATTGGCTCCAGCTCCTGATGATCCAGAAAGGGAAAAGAATAAATAAATGAATATTTTTGACAGGCATTTGTTAGAGGTGTAATGTAATAATATAACCTTGAAATTACAAATTGACTGGAAAACAATAATAAGTCTTATAGTATCTTTTTGACATATTTTTTTGCTGTAGGGGAGCCTCAAAACTTCAAGCTTAAATTCAAGAGGGCTGAAGACTATCCCATAGACCTTTACTACCTGATGGACCTGTCTTACTCCATGAAGGATGACTTGGAAAACGTCAAGAACCTGGGGACAAGTTTGATGCTGGAGATGTCCAAGATCACTTCGGATTTCAGAATAGGTGAAATTGCATTTTTTTTTTTCACTTTCTCTGACTGATAATGTCCATAATGAACATTGTGGGGATGACAAGCTGTTGAAAAGAGGAGGAATGATGAAAGCTGAACAATGAATCCCATTTAAACACAATTATTTAAAAAACAATTAAAGTTTATTTATTCAAGTTCGCTTTTCTTAGTTCGAGGCCAACGCAAAGTCGCTATTCGAATGAGGGAAAAAAAAAGAAAAATGTCCATTTTCTATCTGTAAGTACATGTTTATCTGTTAATACATGTGGTATATACCTTTTATTGTAGTAAAACGAAATTATTAAGTCAAACAATCTATGAAAATATTGAATTGAGGAAAAGTATAAAAGGTTTAAAGAATTGGGAGGTTAAACGGCGATTCAGCAACTAACCATTGAGGACTAGTTAATCACTAAAGAATTGCACATGAATAGTTGAAATAACCAAGAACGTTCTCACAGGCTTTGGATCCTTTGTGGAAAAGACCGTCATGCCATATATCAGCACAACTCCAGCCAAGCTACTCAATCCCTGCACAGGAGACCAAAACTGCACCAGCCCATTCAGCTACAAGAACGTGCTCAAACTCACCAGCAATGGGCAGCGCTTCAACACTCTGGTGGGACAGCAGCAGATATCTGGTAACCTGGACTCGCCTGAAGGAGGATTTGATGCCATCATGCAAGTGGCCGTATGTGGGGTGAGGGGCAAAAGAAGTATTGCATTTTCCAGACTTTAGGGCACATAAAGTCCTAAAAAACATTGATGCCTCATTATTTAAATGTTTTGTGTCTAATGGTCGTGTCTAATAGTTTGGTGCAAAGAAACTCTTAGAGGAAGCATCCTTATTTGGTCTTTTGCAGATGGCGAGAGCTTGTTCTAAGTATTTCAGCTCATAGAATTATCGTCTCAACCCAAAGTCAGCCAAGAATCTTTAAAAGAGACCATAATAATTACAGCTTGATAAATGTAGGAGTCTGGGAGAGTGGAAAATGGTTATGAAAATCAAAATGAAACGTTACACATCTCCACTTTGTAATCAGAAGGACGGGAAAAATAAACGGTGGAAAAAGTTTGAAATATGGCTGCGAGTTCAGGATCCCACTTTCACCTTCCTCTGTGTATTCTTTGGCTTTTTTGACATCCACGCTGTTATTTTCCTCAGGATCACATTGGTTGGAGAAACGTCACTCGTTTGTTGGTCTTCTCAACCGACGCTGGTTTCCATTTTGCTGGAGATGGCAAACTTGGTGGAATTGTGCTTCCAAACGACGGCAGATGCCACCTCGAGAATGACATGTACACCATGAGTCACTACTACGTATGGCCAGTTGATCGTTCTCTTTGACTTTCTGTCGTCATTTCAGACCCTACACGACTTCTGTCTCTGCCTGTGTTGTAGGATTACCCCTCGATTGCCCACCTGGTTCAAAAGCTGAGTGAAAACAACATTCAGACCATTTTCGCAGTCACAGAAGAATTCCAGCCTGTTTACAAAGTGAGTGACTAGATGATTTATTTTTCTGAAGTGGATCTGCTTGTCCTTGAGACGGGTTGTTTTTTTATGTCGGTCTTGAGCTTTCAGTGGATTTTCTTGTTAAGGTTTTTTATATTGTTTGCTACATAGTACAGTATATCTTTTATTTTTCCAGTTGTTACATTACATGCAGTTGTTACATACAGCGCAATATACAATTGATTCTGGTTATTAGGAACATTGGCACATTTTGGTTCTAATAACTGGCTGGTTCACACAATCACAGAACACACACACATTACAGGGACACACATTCACACACTCACTCACACTTATGGACAATTTTCCAACTCATGTTCACTTGAAGCGCGTGTTTTGGACTGTGGGTGGCAGCCGGGCACCCCGAGGAAACCCACGCAAGCACAAGATCATGCAAACTCCAGTCACCTTGAATCTGAAAGCGGGAAATTCTTCTTTATAGAATTTCTGTCGCTGGCAAGCTTTGTTCTTTCAAAAACAAATGTACATAATATTTATCAAAGCGATTAACATGACACGTACGTAATAAAAATTATTTCCTAACAAATTCCTGTCAGTGTTGGAAGAACTCATCAGTGCGGCGTGTTCTGTTGTCGGCCTACACATGTGAACAGTAACATGTGAACTACACATATTCCACATAAACTCTTGTTTTTGGTCTTTTTCTTCAATGATAAATCTGATCTTTTTTTTTAGTTAACTTCACTTGCCTTAATTTAAAATTTTAAATCTTACATTTTCATCAAAGGCTTTGTTATTATTTGTTTTTTCTTCCTTCTGTAATTTGATTTGTCAAAACAACAAATAATTCTAGTTTGGAATGTTTACATGTGTCCAGGAACACTTACAAAAATGTCTCAGTAGTTGATTCCAAACTTTGTATTTTTTTGAACGGTACTTAAAGTCTCTGGAATTTGAACCATTCTAAACACTGTAACTGAAACCCATGTGCTTTTTCTCAAAAAAAAAAAAAAATCTGAAACGTGCTTTTTCACAGGAACTTAAAAACCTTATTCCAAAGTCGGCGGTGGGGACACTTTCAGCAAACTCCAGCAACGTCATCAATCTTATTATTGATGCCTATAATGTGAGTAGATCTGTTTGTTTGAAACTACTTTCTGTTCTTCAGGGCGTGTGTTTAACTGTATTTCTCCACAGTCTCTTTCCTCCGAGGTGATTCTTGAGAACAGCAAACTCCCCGACGGCGTCACCATCACCTACCAGTCGCGCTGTAAGAACGGAGTAGTGAACGACGGAGAAAACGGACGGAGGTGCTCCAACATCTCCATCGGAGACGAGGTGAGACAATTGTATTGCATTGCGTCTTGTCTCTGAATTGCACGCTCAATCTTGTGTCTGTATTTCCAGGTCTCCTTTAGCATTAACATCACAGCTCAGGGTTGCCTTAAACACAGCAAGCAGGAAATGATCAAAATCAAGCCTTTGGGCTTCACCGAAGAGGTGGAGATCACGCTCAACTTCATCTGTGAGTGTGAATGCCACAGGTACGGCAAAAAGAACAGCGACTTGTGCCACAACGGCAACGGAACGTTTGAATGTGGAGCCTGCAGGTGAGTGTAAAGGCCACCATTGATATTTTTATTTTTTTTTTTATTTTTTTTTTTTTACTAGTTGTGAACTGTGTTTTAAAGTGTACTTTGTACTATACTGTAAAGTGTTTTTATACTATACTATTTTGGGGTAAAGATGGGATTTTAGGGTTGAAATTACAATTGAGTAAATTACAGACATTGGTTTGAGGGAATGATGTATTGCTTTGTTGTCCCCTATGATATGTGTGTGTTTGTGTGTGTTGGAGGTTATCTGCTTATAAACTGTTTGCTTGGCCTTAATAAAATCATACCTTGACCAAGTTAGGATTATCAGATTAGGCAATAAAATTGTATTGTTAGTCAGCCTTATAATAAAAAAAATGTAGCAATTGATTTTTACCTGAAATTACAACCCGCACTCGTTTCCTTTCAGATGCAACAAGGGACGTGTCGGCAGGCAGTGCGAGTGTCGAAAAGACGAGGTGTCCACCGAAGACCTGGACAAGAACTGCCGCAGGGACAACGGCACTGATATCTGCAGCAACAACGGCGAGTGTGTGTGCGGCACATGCGAGTGCAAGAAGCGCGACAACCCCGAGGAGCGCTATAGCGGCAAGTTCTGCGAGTGCGACAACTTCAACTGCGACCGTTCCAACAACAAGCTCTGCGGAGGTACTGACGAGATTATTTTATGTTGGCCTAGTGGTTAGAGGTTTTGAATCCTGGGCCAGTAGGATCCACAAATGAAGTGACCCTGATCTGCTTCAGACCGGGCTGGGCGATGAATTGAAAAATAATCGAAATTCAGAACTTATCGTTCACATTTTTTCAGGTCGATTATTTTGATTACTTTCCCTTTAAGAGAACTTTTGAAGTCACAGGACCCCGCTCTGCTCATGGAGTGAACGAGCAGCTTGACTTGTCCAAAAAATTTTTTGGATACGTTTGGATACATATTGTCTTCAGGAAGGAAGACAGAACACAATGAAGTCGAGTGTAGACGCTGCAGAAAGCGCGCAAATGTAACCCGACTAATGTGTAGCTCCTCGTCAGAACCGAGTAGAAACAGGAAAGGCTTAAACACGTCTGAGTAAGAACTGAAGAGTAAATTAATTTTTATTTAGTGACATGACAAGATCACCTCATGCAAAGGTATTTAAAAGAGTTTGTTTTTCATTACGACAATCTGTTGTTTACATTGATAGGTAAGTGAGGTGATGGCAATACAGTGAGATACATTGCATATTAAAATATTTGTTTATCGAAGACGCAAGAAATGCACATGATATATCGTATTATGAACTATACTTTATTATAAATAACAAGACTTCTTTTATTTACAAGAGAACTGCTAATTTTATAAAATATATATAATATAATATCAAAAATAATATATTCTGTTCCCAAATGTGCAAGTTATTTATCAAAGTGTTTTGATACACTTTTACAACACTTTTAACAAAGTGATTGTTTGATTTGGCCACTTTGCTTTAATTTCAGTTGTTGTTGTTGTTGTTGTTGTTGATCAATAAATAATCATATATGAGGACTGTTTGTGTTTATATTTTAAAATCAAGTAATGTACACTTTAGTCAATAATCTCTCATTTTTAATGCAAGCATATTTTTGTGCAAAACTTGTCAGAGAACTTTCAGGGCAAAAAACATAAATAAAGAAGGAAAATAATTGTTCATTAATCGTAATCGTGTTAAAGTGTTCAATTAATCGCGATTTTTGACATAATCGCCCGGCCCTATTCAGACAGTTGTGTGTGTCCCTGTTTGAATAGATTAAATACAGAGAACAAATTCTGATTATTATTCCGACCTGATCTAGACACTTTACCATCCTTTTCTCACAGGACACGGACGATGTGAGTGTAGAGTGTGTATATGCGACGCTAACTACACAGGAAGCGCCTGCGACTGCTCTCTGGACACCTCCACGTGCTTGGCCTCAAACAAACAGGTCTGTAACGGCAGGGGCGACTGCGAGTGTGGGGTCTGCAGGTGCACGGACCCTAAGTTCCAAGGGCCCACCTGTGAGATCTGCCCCACCTGTCCAGGGGTCTGCACAGAGCACAAGTAAGTAGAGATGTTTTCAGCAAAGCGTTTATTCATCTTTTTTTGTACTTTGTATTATGTTTCCTGGTGTATCAGATACCTTTATCACCTGGAGACTGCTGCATTGAAACTACTTTTGTCGTTACCCTAGAATCAACTCAAAACTACATATTTATTCAATCAAAATTCAATAATTAAGTGTTATTAAAAGCATTTTTGATAAGAGTTTTAAAGATGTTGCTAGACTCCCTAGGTAGGAAATACGATGGGTATGAGGAATTGAAAGAACTCTGACCACGTTGATTTCACAAGTGGCTTTCAACATTTACTTAAACAAAAGTATAATCACAAACTTTTCATGCTTTCCCTGGGAATCAAACCCATGACCTACAGTAATTAAAGTCCTGTTTTTCTCCATTTTCAAGCTTCACATTTAATTATGTGCATGTTTATCTTATACTTGTGTTGTGTACAGTGTGTGTTATAAAACGCACATTCTGTACGTTTTAACATGTACATTTTTAAACGTCAACGCTTAAGTTGCACAAATATCCGATTACTGCTCACTATCTTTCCGTATGTTTTTTTTTTTTATTACAGACTTGTAATATAAACTGCGGAAAAAACGCCATTTTCTTTGTCATTTCTTATGAAATGTTGGTGTCTCTTGCTCAGGGAGTGCGTGCAGTGCCGTGCGTTTGGAACCGGGGAGAAGAAAGACACGTGCGAGAGGGACTGCAGCTACTTTAACCTGATCAAGGTGAAGGACCGAGACAAACTCCCTCAGCCGGTGCAGGCCTTCCCGCTCATGCACTGCAAGGAAAGAGACGCCAACGACTGCTGGTTCTACTACACCTACGCCGTCAACAACACCGAGAAGGAAGTCCACGTGGTGGAGACGCTAGGTGCGTGGTGTGCTTGAGGTACAGACTACAAGTTTGCATGTCTGAATGACTTGGTTTTGTCCGACAGAGTGTCCTGCGGGTCCCGACATCATCCCCATTGTAGCTGGCGTGGTGGCGGGCATCGTTCTGATCGGTCTCGCCCTGCTACTCATCTGGAAACTTCTCATGATCATCCACGACCGCCGGGAGTTTGCCAAGTTTGAGAAGGAGAAGATGAACGCCAAGTGGGACACGGTATGACAATCGCCTAAAATTACGACACTCTTGTCAAAAACACAATCCTTAAGTTATGGTACATTCATCCTTGTTGTTTTTGTTCATTAAAAGCTTTTGGAACGTTCGTGTGAGGAAAATCTCGTCGGTTTATTGGGAGTATACTCCCTGGCGCCACCTGCTGGATATTTCGATTTTTTTTATTTATTAAATCTATGCAAAAGATCTGTTGAATGTTAAGGATTTCTGACTAGTTATTGCTGCCCAGAAGTACAGGAATTCTAATGAGGATATTAAATATTATTATGATTATTATTATTAAAAAATAGTCATGAGCTATTTCTCATAATAGTCATTGTATTATAAGAAGAGTGTAAACTGCTTGTTGATGGCAATGAACACACACCATTGATAGAAAAAAGGTCCAGGTAAGTGTTTTTGTAGGTTCTGTTTGTAGTTTTCAGCGTTTATAGAATGTTTTAACTACATTTAGTCTTGAAAACCGTCTGATTCTGAATCATTGCAGATTCTTGCTTATCTTCATCTTCCTCTTTAGTCTCTTTGGTTTTGGTCTGTCTTCTGCTCTTCATCTTGTATATGTGCCTTTCTTCACTATCAGGCAGAGAATCCGATTTACAAGAGCCCAATTAATAAATTCAAGAATCCAAACTATGGACGTAAAGCTGCGGCTCTTTAAGTTTGTATTTCTCCATGTTTGTTTACGCTTTCTTTAGCATGTGAGTGTGCGTTACCAGCCACTTTTTCAACCTTAATTTTTCTAATCCAGTTTTAACTCTGTTTTACGTTTCATAAAGCCAACGTTTATTTCTATGCTGATTAATGAGGTCATTTTGTGGGTAGAAATATCTAGAGATGTAGTTTATTGTAGCAAAACTAAAAAAAAAAAAAAAAGAAACCATTGTGGTAAATAGTAGTAAAGAGTAGTAGGTAAATCAATTAAATTAGACATATAAATCTATATTAAATCTAGAATCTTCAATAAAGAAATCTAGAATCTTCAATAGAAACAATGTAAATCTACATTGATAAGATAATTAATATATATTATAAAGAATAGTTTTAAGTGAATGTTACTTTGGAAATGGTTTTATTTATACAGTTAAGTAGGTTTAACTTTGCTAGGTTATTTTTACACAAAAATACATTTGTTTAATACAAATTACAGATGCATGTGGAATTCTGCTTCTGCTTACAAACACGTGTGTGTGGTTATTCATTTATTAATATTTATTGATTTATATTTTCATATTACCCACGTGTGTGTGTGTGTGTGTGTGCGCGCATGTAAAAATGTATGAGAAAATCTAATTGTCTATTTTTTTTCAGATTATTGTTTTAGCTATTTTTTAGATGTTCTAAATGTAGCATAAACGCACAGAATTAAATCATAGAAGTTATGAAGAAGTTATAAAGGGATAAGTAAATTCTGAATTGTTGCAATTCTTTTCTAGTTAGACCGCTTTCTATAGAAAAAGAGTTAGAAGAGCTATTGAATTGAAAAGATTCAATTCTTTTCTATCTAGTTTTATAAAAAGAGAGAGATTTCTAAATAATTTCTTGGTGATTCTGCTCCATTTGAGCTCTATTTTTTCCTAAATGTCTTTTTTTTTTTAGACATTTTTTCCTATATTTAATAAACACAATGTTTTTGAGCATGACTATGAATGGAGTTCTTTTACACTTGAACTCTTTAGGTTATTTTTCTAGATCCTAGGAGACACTTGCATTGTGCTATGCAATTGGCGAAATTGTGAAAAATGCAGCAATATATTTATTTTATTTTACAAATATTCATTTGTTTCTTTTACAGGGGGAAAATCCGATCTACAAGAGCGCCGTCACCACTGTGATCAACCCCAAGTATGAAGGCAAATAGCGGACATCAGTATTACACGTGTTTGGTAAGGGACAGATAATCCACACTTCAGCTTCACAGTGTTTCACGACGGACTCGTGCTCCTCGTCATATGTACAGATTGTATAGTCTTCTCATTTCAAATCACACCAAGACGCGCACGTCATCTTTCACATTGGTATCTGTGGATCTGAATAACATCCACCATTCTGAGACTTTATAATGCAGTACCAAGGAATTTTTTCGTCAAATTTTCAAAGAAAGAAAATTTCGCTTTTTGCTCTTGATCCCATTTTATTGCGCGGTGTCGCTTTCATTCTGCTATTAATCTATGCATCGTTGTTTCGTACAAAATTCACTTGTGTATCATGTCAAATATGCATTTTTGTGTTTTGATGTGCAATGTTTTCACGTATGGATTGTCACAAATTTTTCTGCGGCTCTTGAGGAGCATCAGTGTATTCAGCAGATTTACTGCCGTCGTAAAAATGAAGTTTTTAATCTGTCATTTTAAACATTTGAATGGTCAAAAAATGAAGCTCTTTTACAAAGTCGTTATTGACAAAATGAAGCCTGTTTTTACTCTTTTAAAATATGAAGGTTTTTTGGTGAAATCTGTAGTTTTACTTGAAGATGTTCGGTGATTTCAAATCTAGAGGACTCTACAAAAAAAGGAAAAGTCACGCACGATACAGTTATTGGTTTGGTATAAAGTGCCTTTTATTATATTTTCAATATTGCAATTTTGAATTTTATTTATTACTATTAAAAAAACTACAAATTTGATTGGCTCTGTTGTTTCTTTAAAGTGTATTTGTTTTTTTTCAAACCAGTGTTACTCGAGCTAACCAGCAGGGGGAAGCACCAGATCAGCCCAGCAGTCCTTCTTTCAAAGAGTGTGTAAGCACATGAGTATAAATGTTCACTGGGTGTGTTTGTGATCACTGGGTTTCCGTTGACTGGTACTGTAGTTGGATGGAGCACATTTCACTCCCTTTAGGCTGTTTGGGCAGTTGGTTGGGGTCTCTTTGGTAATGGGCTGTATCACTATTATCAATGATATAGACACTGATCCTTCACGTATGAACAATTTGTGTGTGTGTGTGTGTGTGCGCGCGCTAAGATTACAAACACAAATGCTGATTAAGAGCCTCTTATCACTCTTCAAGATGAAGAGTGATAAGACTGTTGTACTGTTTTACATTCTCAGCTGCTGTTCTTTGTTATGATATGTTGCTGTAGGACCATCAGTTTCTCTGTGGTGCATGACATGTCAAACTCGACACTTTAAAATGGAGCAGTTTATCTTCCTAGCGTTTTTAATCCACATGCTTTGTTGAAATTTATGACGATTGACACGGGATGTCAATTTCAAACGCTATTCTTATTTAAAAAAATAGATGGAAAGTTATATCAGTTCTTCAGTTCCGCCACAATGCTGCCTTTTCACTAGATTTTCGTTGGTTGGTCAGGTGTGTTTAGCCAGAGTTGGAGTTTCCAAGTAGGTGTTTAGCTCAAAACGTACCGCATTTCCAGACTCAACAGATTTGTAAAGGTTTTAGACGTGATCCAGTGCTCCTTGCAGTCCGAGAAACACGATAGTCTCAGGTAGTAGCCGTGACTAGTAGTGACGTGTAGACTTTTTTTTTTTTTTGTACTTTGTATTATGTTTCCTGGTGTATCAGATACTTTTATCACCTGGAGGCTGCTGCATTGACAGACGTGTAGAGGTTCAGACTGCGTGGAGCTGCTGTGTGTTTTCAGTAGAAGGCGGGTTTGCTGTGCTCAATCACGCAGCGTGGGCAGTGACGGCGGATCAGTCGCAGCTCCTCCGACGGCACCTCGCACTCCTGCACGTTCAGCAGCTGCAGCTCAGGGCAGCCTCGCGCCAACGCCCTCAGTCCTCTTCCCGTCAAGCCCTCGCAGCCCCTCAGACTCAGCCTCCGGAGACCCTGGCAGTGCCGCGCTACAGTCTCCAGGCCAGAGTCCGTCACCAGCGGGCAGCGGCCTACGTCCAGACAGCGCAGGCGAGGGCAGCTGCGTGCCAAGTGGCTCAAGCCCTGGTCGGTGATGCCCTCGCAGCCTCGAGCGTTCAGGTAGCGGAGCCGCGGGCAATAGCGCGCCACGTACCGCAGGCCAACGTCTGTTATGCGCATGCAGTGCGCCACGCCGAGGTAACGCAGTCGCCCCTCCAGACGGGCCACTTCACGCAGGCCAAAGTCTCCGACCAGGGCACAGTCGCTGAGACTGAGTTGGCGCAGAGCGGTGCAGTGGAGCGCCAGCAGCCGCACAGACTCGTCCGTCAGGAGGCTGCAGCGCCGCAGGTACAGATGCGTGAGCCGCGGACAGTGAAGCGCGATGGCCTTTAAGCCCCGGTCCTCCAGCGACACGCAGGCCGTCATGTCCAAGTAGCGCAGGCCGGTTTGCTGAAGCCACGCCTCCTCCATCACGCCAATGCAGGTCACCTGAGGACAGCCTGGAGAAGAAACAATGGTGAGTGTTTTGTTTGTCCGACAACATGTAAACAAAAGCTTTTGTTGTCCTTCAGCATCAATCATCAAGTTGCAACCAGGACGAGTGAAGGTTTATCTAATCCCTCCAGGAAGACGGTTTCTGGACTTGAGAAGAGAAAAAGACGGTGTGACTCCATTGAAACGTACACGTCCTGTCTGATTCCAGCGCTTCACTAGTGATTCCTGTAAGGTGCGTCATGTCGGGACGGTTCGGTACCGCCGCAAATTCTCAAGGCCACACAGACACATCTGTCTCCGGCTTCACTGCACATCTGCTGTTTCATTTCTGGTCTTGAACCTCAAATCGAAAACCCCGAGTTGAAGCTGTAATCAAAATAATCTGATTACTATCCCTTTCTCTGGAGGTGTAAGGCTGCGTGATTTACTGAGCTTGAGGTCTGCAGTGTACACCGGCCAGTCAAACAGCAGCCAAATCTATTAATAAAATAACTTGATATCTTATCTTGCATTAATGATACTATAAATAGTTATTGGATACATATTGCAAAAAAAAAAAAACGTCTGACAGGGAAAAACACTAGCATTACGTAACTGAAAGCATGTATAGTTGTATGTGTATAGTTACTAATGTCTAATAATAATCTTGGAACAACTTTTATGAATGATTTACTGAATCTTAACCAATACTTAAAGTGCTAACACTGTTAATATAATAAACGTATTTAAGTGGCTTTGTGAAAACCAAAATATACGACTAATTATCAAAGAGCAGATTGAGTTGAGCATCTGCTTTTCCTGTGATTGTAGGAATTTTAAAAGCATGAAACACAACTGCAGATACACGCTGTGCCTCGGATGATGAATAACTGTACATCTATGACCTCAGCAGACTTGCACTTTGGTTATGGTCATTTTTTTTTTAGAACAGAGTGGAGCTGGCCTTCTCGCTGCAGTAATGCTTTCCCCAGCTTCTCCTGGAAAACCTATACCTTATAAATTATTAGCCAAATAAATCCATATTCAAACAGAATTGTTCTAAGAACAGTGGCAATTTCAAAAACAATCAGCAGTTATTTTAAGATATATTTTATTTAAGTGATATAGTGAGTTTGCTTTAAAAATGTAAAGTTTTAATATTTATTTTATATTTCAGATGTATATATTATAATATAAATAATACATGGGTAAGATAAAACAAATATATTTAATATGTTTGTCATTTCTCTTTTATCATTACATTTCGAATATTTCTATACGGATGAATATCATCCGTGTTTATGCAAATATAAAAATACATTTTCAATGACATGTATACATACACACACACAGACACATTAAACACAATTTGTAATTGTGTGTGTCCGTATATAAGAATAATAATATACATAGGCCTCACTGAAGTTTATGATATTTTCCGCATACATGAGACTGTTTTTACCTGAGAGATCCAGATGCTGGAGATTGGGACACTGGGAGACCACGTCATACACTGCACTGTTGGACACATTAAAGCATCCGGCAACCTCTAACCGCCGCAGTTCTGGACTGCACTGAGCGATGACACGTAGCCCCCGGTCAGAAAGCCTCAGGCACCCAGAGACCACCACCGTCTCCAAAGTCAGACAGACGTTTGGTGTGTCTTGACATAAGCGGTGAGTGAGAGTTCTCAGCGCCCGGTCAACGTTTAAAAGCTCTCCGGTCAGATAGATGCCATTCCAGAGCCGTGGGTCCCAGGCCAGGTTATACCAGCGCCGACACACGCGGGCACAGCGGCACAGCTGAGACGTGCACAGGAAAGAGAACACGTAGAGTAAAGCCGGATCTGGAAGGGCTTCAACCAAGTCAGCGTTGGGGGCTTTAGAAGGTCGAGTCCCTGGAGGCGGATGCACCATTGCAATAGTTTCCCTAGTTGTGCTGTAAGTCAAAGATGTTTCATGACCATTGGGAAAGACTTGAGATGAGGAAGGGGTTGAGTTCAGGATGAAGATGGGGCTTGGAGTGCTTAGTGTCCTCAGGCTAATGTCTGAATCTGGAAAGCACAGAAGAACATAACATTAAATCACACCCTTTGACACTCAAAATGAAAATCAAAAATAGGCACGCTGGACAATCTGGGTACATCAGGATTCACAAAGAAACTACAAATGTGCACAGTTAATTTGTTTTTACTAATTGAAATGACACACAAACACAATAGTAGCTGACACTAATTATAGGCACATTTGGAGAACTGGGGTCACAACAAAGACACACACACGCACAAAGTCTAAATCAATATACCAGGTTGTGACATTTTTTTGTAAAGGGCAGCTGTGACGAAAAAAAATTGAGAAGCTAGCGAAGAAAAAAGATAGGAAAAATGGCTTCTGTTAAGTGCAAGTGAAAAAAGTGCCATCGGCACTCTTATTTATTAACTAACTCTTATTTATTTATTAATGGTGAAACGTTTCTTCTCTGTCGACATTTCACAGACATCTGAAGAACCGTCGATCAACAAGTGTTTTTTGCTTCAGTCCTTCCACTACAATCTTCTCATTACGTTGCTGAAACAAGGCAATGGTCCAAGTTTGGATCTTATGATGAAGCTCATGATGATTTACTGTAGACCTCTAACATGCTGGTGTTTCTATTAATGTGTGATTGCAAATGATTCCTGAATGATTCACGTCAGCCTTTTCCTGTTAGAACTCAAACGCAACCCACCATATCTCACTCGTGAATCAGGATGATTTATCTCACAGTAGTCCTTTATAAATGTAATCTGTAATTTCCATTTTGTGTAATACTTAAACATGGAACGCTTTAGGAGATATTATACTTGACAAATTAAACACAAAAAATAATATTCAAGGTTTAGGGTTACATATACATATAATACATATATACATATAATTTTAAATAGTAAATGAAACATCTAGTTTTTTCACTACTAAATATTCATTCATACGATTTATTAGCACTGATAATAAAGCTGCACTCATCAGCTATTAGGAGAAACGATACATGACATAAAAGATAGATAGTGTGCGTGTTTGTGTCAATTCAGTTATTCAATTGAATATAATGTATATAATTAGAAATATAATTTATATTTCTTGCAATTGTTCTCATTTGAGATAAAGACAAAATTCCATGTCATGTTTTGGAAAATTATTTGGAAAATAAAACAATGAGAATTGTTCAGTTTAAGAAATATGAGATAGTAACATAATAGAATAGAAGTATATTATTTCCCAGACGTGTGTTTTCTCAATTTTAGAGTCTTACAGCAGGATGAAGTCTTCAGACTAAGATGGCGTCTAAACTTAGATGGATGAATGGTTAAACCGTTAGAAATCTCTTGCTCCAGATAATTGTCAAACTATAATGATTTACTGCATAGTAAAGGATTACAGCACTTTTTTTTTTAAATCTGATTACTAGGACAAAGACCCCTGTTTGCTCAGTGCGTGTGTTTGCGCGTAGTAAGGCACGTAGTATTTGTATTCCAGATCTGACTTGAGATCAGTTTGACTCGCTGCCAGGTCACGATGACATACACAGACACTCCATCTCGGAATGTCTTTAGCATGACAGCAGACGCTCGACCAGATCTTTCCAGAACAAACACAAGCAAACCGTGTTCAAGCCCTGAATCAGTACATTCTCTCCTTGTTTCACACACTCAACACAAGCAACAAACATTTTCTCCAGAATGTCAAACCAATGTCACACCAAAAGTAAAATGGACAAGTTTTAATAAGGTCTCTTAATTCTTAAAATTAAATTGTATTACTTGGAAATTATTTCAATACAACATTTGTGCAAACTAACAGAAGATATATTTGAACAATGATGACATGTCTAATATGTAGACAAACAAACAAACACAAATTATTTTTTAATTTAATTCAACATTGGTTCATTTAATGCAAAAAAAAATCCATTTGACAAGTTGATTATTAATGTACAAATTAATGAATTCAAAGAATCGAATTTAGAATTGTTGGAATTGTTAATAATACAATCCAAGCAAAAAACACCACTTCTTACGCAAGATAAACATTTATAGCCCCTTTTTCCTCATGACATAAAAAATTCTAGTTATTCCAAAATAAATAATATTTTAAATAAATCAATATCTGCTCAATAAAACCTTGTTGAACTGAGAGCAGTTCGTTTAAATTTTTACTTTTACTATATTTTACAATTTCACCAGAGGTATTTTTTGATAAAGATGAACATGTGACATTATTTTAACTGAGACAGTTAAAACTGTGAAAAGCGCCCTACAAATACTCATTATTATTATTATTATTATTATTATTATTATTATTATTATTATTTCACAAAAGTTCTAGGGTAAAAGAGCAATAATGGAGCATTGGTTTAATTGTATTTTGTTGAAAAAAAGGAATTTGCCGTTTGAGCATGTTTGCATAAAGTGGTTAATATCCTAATTACAAAAAAAGTTTGTTAATTAAAGGTGAATTTGAGGTTGAGAAACCCTAACCCGAGCAAGCTCTTCAAAATGGGATATTCGATTCTAGTCAAAACCACACATCCCCTACTGTACATTCTACTTTCAAACCCAACGATTTGAACTAAACGAACATTGAAAAACATGGAGTGTGTAACTGCTGGCAGTTAAGCCGCACTAAACGTCCACCACTTGACAAGCCTACGACCAAAAAAACCACTCCACCAGAAGTGGCTCTACCAGTGTCAGGCCTTGCACCTCACAGCTGAAAGGTGATTCAAACTCCATCCAAAAAGAATCTTCTCTTCAAAAACCCTCTTAACAAAAAATACAGTGTAAAGTATTCCCCTTCCTCACAAATAGAAAGTGATTGTGCTGTCAGATGGAAAATTATCTGAGATCTGGCTGGATTCTCCAGTTGAGTCTAAAACTGTCAATATCATTTAGGAAAATGACACATTCAACTTGCCAAAAAATTCCTCTTCCTCCCGTTCCTCAAAACGGTTCAATTACTGGATCATAAAGATTTTCTGTGCTCATCACGGAAATGTACCAAAGTTTCTACGTCCAATCAGCGTCTGAACACTGTGTGGCGTTACAGAAGAATGTGATTGGTTATATTAAAACACTTGTCTGTAAGCGAGCAGCGGCAATGGCTCCAGACAGAACTTTGAAGCTCACTGGGTTTTACCATACTTTTTTGAATCCCCAGAACCAACGTCACATGATTCTTAGAATCATTCAGACTAAAGAGCAAAGCACTGAAGAACAGCAGCACAAGCTGTTACAACTACTCTGGTCTGGGTGGTCCATCAATATTGTGCTGCTTTCCCTGAGATCTGTAGTTTTTAGTAGAGCCGGTATCTGTGGCTTATTGTGTGTAAGAGGAGTCAAAATCTTTTCTGTCACTATAACACAAACTATAGTTTGCCATTTTTTGTGCACCGCACCTGCTAATATTCAATACATTTCACATTGTTACTATATCATATATATATAATAATTTATCTTATAAATAATTTATATGAATGACCCCCTCATGCAAAAAAGAAAATTAAACGATATTGGAACAGCTATATTTGCATTTCAAATCAAAGTTTTTGCCGAAAAGTGTATTTCAACTGAATCGGACTGTTAAAAAATTAGCTCTAGACAAATTTGCTTTTACAAATGAAAGATCAAGTTCTTGAGGGTTTACGCAGTGTTGGATTTGGAAACCCTTTCAAAGCAGAACGAGGTGTTCATGTCCAACAGTAACTACAGAATAAACTAAAATAAACATAATACACCAAACACAGAAACGGCCAAATTAGACAAAGGCACCTTATTACTCGTATCATTTCCATATATATTTAGCTGGAGACTGATTAAGAGAGTCAACACACAGTGAAAACATTACACCAAGCCTGTGCAATGCTGTTGGACTACAAACTGCTCATCCGTGGCCGTGCTCGTGTGTGAGATGTTTCATATTTGGCAAACGAATCCAGTTTTCCTAATCAGTTTTTGAAGGTTTAATTGGAGCTATATCTCTTCCAGCTGCCTGACCTTGACGTGAACTGCTGAAGTCTGCATCTGCTGGAAGAATCCACTGGCTTAAGATATCAGAGAAACAGGTTAGCCATCTGGTCTTCAGCTTGGACCAAGCATATGAAAGTAAAGCTTGTGCATTTCAAGTGGGAAACCACAGTGAGACATTTTGGCTGCAGATTTTGACTAGTGATGGACAAAGCAGGAGTGATCAAAAGCTAAGAAGAACAGATCAGCCATAAGCATTAAGGTGCCTCGAACTGCTCATCAAGCCACTAATTTGGATTAAAAAGTATCAATTGACCAAGTAACAATACATAAAGAACTAATTTACAGTAAATCCACATCGCTATGGTGCTCGCATTTCAGCGCTCATGTTTTAGTGCTTTTTTCATTCTCTTTGGCAGCATGAAATGTCATGAAAGGTTATGGAGAGATTTCACACTTCAACTTGGTGGTTTAGGTCAAGTCCATAACAATAAATTTGATTGATAATAAAAGCGCCAGTTAATGCTGCTAAATGTGATCATGAAATGTACCATCTGCACATGTGGAAACGCAAGTAGTAAAAAAACTAAATAATAGCGGGAAATGGCGCAAGTCAAAGGTTATTAAGAGCGAATGTGAGCGAGAGAGGAAGGGAGGAAGACTTTGGCACAGCATTGCTATTTTTCCCGAGTCAAGTTTTCCTTTAAGGAGTCGAGGAGTGGAGTAAAACCTCTCAAGATAACTCGAGACGACGAGTGATCGCCGCCGCTCCAGCCACTTCCACTGTGGAACCATGATTGGCTTCACAGCGTAAATCACTGATGAAGTGAAATATTCTCACTGCAGGTTTCTTTCCAGCAGATCATTCTACGTGCACAACTCGGCCAAATCCAAAAATGTTGGACGCTGATCTTCTCATCTCATTTGATATGGACAAGGGATGACACTTATATAAATTGAAAGACGAAGCACCTTTACCAAAATGTCTTAAAACAAACTGATGAACTGAACATGGCATTTCTCCTTTGTGGTTAATCTGTGATTTTAGTCAACGTCATTATACTATCCGACTGCGATTCATTGGCTTTTAAGCGATAACTGTATGTATAAGAGAACATGACAGACCATGTATTATACCAATGTGTAGATGGAAAGGTCTGATGTTTTGTCATGCACTATTATGACCAGACTCAAAAAGCAAAGTGAAGACTAAGGGTCAGTTTACTGTACACTCACGCTGCCTTTTTTGCAACCGAACCCAAACAAACACATGGTGAGGTCACTCCTTCCATGAACAGAAAGGCTCAAACTGTTAAGAAACAGGAAGTTCGATGCATGGTGCAAAGTGACAATACTGTTGTGTCAAAGCAGAGCAGTCAAGTCTACACCCCATCCTTACAAAACGCAGATATTTTCAACAGTTTTGTCTTTGTCATTGCAATAAGTGGCAACTGCCCAATCTTCAGCCAAGCTGTGAGTGTTTTTACTTTTAGCTTTAACAACTTGGGGTAGAAAACGTAGCAATGAGAAAACTATTTCCTGAAAAGTGACTCAAACAAACGCAAGTCTGTAACTCTATGGGCTTTCTGTGATTTCTGCATTTGGTTGGAACAGAAATCGGTTGAGCCTTCAAGCCACCTGCACCAGAGTTAGGGTCTCTGGGTCATTTGTTTCAAGTAGATCATGGTAGAGGTTTAATTTACCTCTTGAATCTCCCTGCAATTTGAAGCAAGATCATGAATGCGTCAAATACCTTCACATACCTCTGTGTCCAAAAGAAGAAAAGGAAAATAATGATTAAAAATGATATAATATAATAATGCATTTAATTTATTTGGCACCTTTTGAGACCCTGAAGGTCGATGTACAAGAGAGGACAACATGCACACCCACACCATTTTTCCCGGTGGAACAGCGGTAGCCAAACCGGAGCACCCAGAAGAAACATGCAAACTCTACACAGAAAGGACCCGGCCGGCCTCAAACTCACACCTTGAGCCACAACGGAACCTTCTTACTGTGAGGCAGTAGTGTTAACCACTGCACCACCGTAAAAATGAGTTCAACTCTTTGTGACCGGCCAGCAAGCATCCCCAAGAAAGTCCCACACCTAAAGGCCTCAGAGGTTACAATGTCTGCGGCGTAGACATAAGACTTTCCTTCTCCGCCCAGCACATCCATTTCTACTTACACTAATACATGAAGAAAACAGATGCTTAAAAAACCCAAGTGGATGCAATCTCCTGCTCAAGAACTCAATCGGTAACAAAATGTTAATCTTGTGTGTTCTTAAGAAGCTTATGATCAGTTTCTTTGACTGTTTAAAGAAGCCAATCTTAGGATAAGTCAAACAAAACACAGGAGCACAATAATAGTGATTTTTGGGAGATTTGGGAGAACCATGAAGCAATGCAAGAACAACCTCAAAGCCCAACGCTTTGAAGTTGGTCTCTCGCTTGCGTTCGATCTCTATTGTGCATTTCAAATCCAGCTTTTGTACTTCTGAACCACCATGTGAACGTCACGTCTCAAAGAGCAAAAAACTTCGAAATGACGCGATGAACTAAACAGATCCTGAACCCAGAATTCAGGATTTTAGACCATTTCATGTAGAATTAAACACTGCAATAAAAACAGGTGAGTAAAATCAATACAGTTGACTCCGCTTAATTGGGCCACGCTCCTGCCATTTCCACTGTGGAACCATGATTGGCTTCATTGGGCCACATTGGGACACGACCGTTATGGCCCAATAAAGCGACGCCAGGCTGTATACTAATACTCTAAAGGCAATGTGCCACAACATGTGGGTAGCAGACATGATAAACCCTTAAGATCACACTTTTCCAATACAACGGTCATAATGAGTTGCACTGGGAAGATCATTTGAAGAGTTTAGTCATGACAATAAGCAAATTCTGCTAACAGCTGTAATGTGGTCATGAACATCTGGTGAGTCGACTTACTAAGCCACTTGATCTAGAAGGATCTTTTAAAGTAATGCCGAGGTCAGATGTGGACTGGAGGTTTATACAATGCCAAGCACATTGAGAAATTGGGTTCTTTGGGAACTTGCTATTGGTTTTGTAGAGGTGTTGAATCAGATTATGTGAAGGTAAAGACTGAAAATTGGCTTCAAAACTCAGCTCCTGCTCGTGAAACCAGGGCAAGGTCTTAGACACAGTGTCAGAAATACACATTTTCACAGTTGTGTTTTAGTGACTGTGAAGTTAACAATGGCTGGACGCCTTTAGTAGAAGAAAGCCAAAACACAACGCAGGGAAACCGCATCAGGACATCAAAACGCGGAGAGCATATTATGACTCAAGCACTGATGCCAGAATGGCAATGGCTAAAACGACAGTGAATAAATTCCTGATCCTAACTATATGTCAGATTTGATTGCTTACACTAAAGCGCTCTGGAAATATTATGCTCGCTATTGTACAAAACAGGCGGAGGTCACAATTCTTACAGTGCTTAAAAATGTGGAACGAGCATGTGTTTGTACGCCAGCTTGTGTTTTTAATGGGATATGGTGTCGGAGATGGAAGAAAAAATATCAAACGTTTTTTTGGGTGGAGTAATAGAGTTGGCAACACCTGCAGCCAATCAGATGTCAGTTACCAAATGACATAAGACATGTCTAAGCTGTGGCATGATAAACTATTATATCATTTTACAATAGCAGAGTCTTTGCAGCCAAACCTTCTTGTGCTTTGATGGTTTCACAAAGACATCATTTGTTCTTTCCTTTTAGCGCAAACCAAAAGGGTTCGAATGAGTCGTGCTGGCGGAAACTACTCTTTTGTAAGATTCATAATGATAACGCTGGATAAGTTACCAACAAATTGCACTTGGACATTCCAATTATTAGCCAGTTCTGGTATTAGCCAAAATAAGACGAGAAGTAAAAAGTATTAAACCCTTTCTTTTTCCCAAAACATAAGTACAGTGCCGTTTTCGATGATGATGGTTGAATTAAAGCTGATCAAAGATTGTGTTTTTTTTTTTTTAATTAAAAATCCACCCAGATCATCCAAGGTCTTGATTTTAATCCATGTAGATGTAGATTTTCTCCGCAATATAGCCGATGATCTAGATCTCTTTGACTACTTAAACTCTCACATTGGAAAATTCTCTAGTATCTCTATTTTTACCTACAAGACATTGACTGATTCTACAATGACAAACGTTTCCCATTTTGCCTCGACTTGGGGAAACGGTTTTAAATATAAATGGAAAGAGATCGAAATGTTCCATCCAGTATATCTTGAGTATGCTGAGGGAGGATTTATTAGCTTTATGGTGTTCTTTGAAATAAGCCCGGAAATATCCCCCGTAGTCTAAATGAAGGGTGGTCCATCGTGCTGAACAAACAGACTCCGAGATTGAGAATACATTCCCATGTGTTTCCACCAAGTAAACTTCATTTCTTTTGCTTTCTCTTGCAACATCCTGTTTTCCTCAAGGCAACAAAACCTATAAAAAGTGTGTTTATATATTTTTTTCACGTCTATGTATTACACGTGTGGCATTGTTAAACTCCCATTTTCACACACTAAATACTATGATATGAATATTGTAGAAATACTGTAGAGTACTGTAGAGTCACTTTGGTCGCTGTACTTCATGAGCGACAGTCTGAAATACACAGAGGACTTGAACATGGAATCTGAGCATGTGTTTGTTATCCCACGGCCTGCACATCCCACACAAGTGGATTTTATCCCTTCCTGAAAGCTTAAAAAAGGATTCAATGTCTTTCTGTGTGTGTGTGTGTGTGTGTGTCCATGATTGAATTCAGAAAATAATGTTACATGAATTATAAAATGTTGCTAATAACTGTATTAAAACATGTTACATAACAAATATTTAAAAAGCTTAAAAAAATGTACTGTGGTACTAAAGCAAAGAATAAAAATTCGTTTCATTTACCATCCGGGTCATGTGTCAATGCGATGACAACAGTGAGTGAGAGAGGAGACGGGGAATGATAATGATGTGATGAACACACACACAAGTTACTCTACTGTTACGATCCTGGGTTACGACCATTGCTTGTTGGTTGCTTTCTGAATGCATCGTGTACAAAAAGAGTTTACACAAAACTCATCTCCCTGCATGCTACTGGTAAGAAAAAGACTGGCTTAATCTTGTCACTATAACGTTTGGCTACTTGTATCTTGAAAGATATTTTGTAACTAGTTTGTGTTGGTTTGTGCAATTGAAAGTTTGATTTTACAAATGATTTCACAACAGAATTCGTTTACCATTGTTTTCATAGATTTCACATCTGAATGCTGGCGATTTATACATAATTTTTTTAATCTCCTCTCAAATGTTGCCCCAATAAAACATATTTTTAGCCCAATGAAGTGGCGCATATTTAAGTTAAGAGATTTGTTTTGGGACTTTAGGGTTTAGCCCAATAAAGTGGCTGCCCCGTTTAATCGGCGGTCCAATTAAGTAACCGGTAGATGAAAGAAATCATATCTCATACAACAAAATTGAATAGTTTTTCCAATTGTATCAACACTAGGGTCGCAACTAATAATAAAACTTGATTTGTCTCTGTTTTAACTGAGCAGTGTCTCTGAGAAACCACCAGTTGGTTAAAGTTACATTAATCAAAAATTAAACTGAAAAAAGTAGCAAAAAAAGTAAATTAAAGTAAAGTATCAAAATATAAATTGTATGCACATATTAGGGGTGGGCGATATGGGTTAAAATTCATAGCACGGTATTTTCTAGTGTACAAACGGTATCGGTATTATATCACGGTATTGGGGGGGCGGGTATTCTTATTTTATATAAAGTACAAAATTAAAACGCAAGGGGAAACCTGGAGAAGCAGCTGTCATTGGTAATACCGTATATCTGTTAAAAGTCTTTCTGTTAAAAAAGAGAGAAAGAGAGGGAGAGAGACAGCGAGATAGACAGCAAGAGTGAGATAGACAGTGAGAGAGAGAGAGAGAGAGAGACACAGACAGACAAATTGGAGACCAGAGCCAGTGCGCGTCACGCTTTCACTCTCTTTCGCGCGCGCGTCTGAATCTAAAGTTGCGTAAAACCAAGGTTAACAATCGAAAACAGACTTTGACCAAAATAAAACGAGCAGAATTTTCTCGTGCGCGCGTTTTACGGGACTCGCGCTAACTAAAATAGCCGCTCTAAAAAACCGGCACGCGCGATGCATGCACCTCGCGGGTGATCTATCAATTCAGTTTCTTACAACGATTTCTGCATTCGATTAGAAATGTATCTGTGTCGTAATTAAAAGTTGTAACGAAACAAATGTATTTTAATGTATTAAAGCGTTGATATGTGTGTATAAAAGGTAAATTCATGAAAGTGCCACGGTATCCACGATATTGCAAAATCCATATCGTGGCGCAACTCAATACCGGTATTCACGTTAATACCGGTATACCGCCCAGCCCTAGCACATACAGACTAGTATTGTGTGTGCACATTAACTTTATTACACAGTCAATTTACAAACATTATTTAGGATTCCAAGTCCAAAAAATAAGAGAAATAGTTCAGATCAAACCATTACAACTTCACAATAATGCATTCAGTATTTTCTGTATATTTAAAAGGATAAGTTCATAGTTACATTTCAGTGACCGGAGTTTTAAAGTTATGGGCATAAAACAAGTGTGCTTAATGTCGTATATGTCCGTGTGCTTATTTCCTGAAGGATTTTGCCAAATCATTTGAGGACCAAAAGAACTGGCAGCACCCGAAGCCGGCCTTGTTAATGTTGGGTGTGAAGCGTCTGTTGCTAGCTATTCCTCTACCTGTCTGAGCCAAGACAACTATGAAATACTACAACTACCACCATAATCACAGGTCACACTCAATTAGCACCTGACTTTCCAGCCTTCACACAAGCCAGATGCACCATTGTGGGCACAATATGCAGTTGGAGGCAATTTCTCTGGTATGAAACAGGACCTGGGTGGGTAGAATTACCCAATGATTAAAAACAACAGTGCCAACCTGGATGAAAAAAACTTCACTGGGATCTGTCGTACTGCCCAACCACAAGCAATCAACACAAAATGACTTTCCAACTGAAGTATTTTATGAGTTCAAGCATCTGATTTACATTGATGCTAAAGCTAAATACAGTAGTAGCTTGAACTGTTGAGGGATTGGGTTTGAAAACAAAAGACCACTAGGAACTTGTTTTTTTTTTTTTTTTTTTTTGACGTTTTGATAAATGTATGAAGATTCTACACTTCATAAAAGTTAGCCATTGTCCTTCACTAACTCACTAATACCATTGTCCTTCACTAACACCACTGGCACCCGCCACTTTATTCCCCCGTGCAATAAGCAAACTGTGGGGGTCAGTGACAGTGTCTTGTCCAAAGACACTCGGTTATGACATCAACCGGACTGGGTGTGGTCAGAATCGAGTGGCCAGATCCAACTCCCAACCACTGGACTACAACTGTACCTGAAAAGATTTAACACTATATTTTCCTTTGTTAAAATGTAAACGTTGCGGAACTGCATTTCAAAATTTTGTAGACATGTGTAGATCTTTAGAGTAGAAATATGTTGAGGATGATATGGTAAATAATTTAACTGATTACCAGTTATGAATTGTTGAAGCTGTAAAGTTAATAAAATCAATGTCTACTACTTCTCTTTCTGCTTTTCCCTTATCAGGGGTCACCACAGCAAGTCATCCCTTTCCACCTCATTCTATCTTGAGTATCTTCTACTCTGACCCCAGCCAACCTCATGTCTTCTCTTACAACATCCATATATCTCCTCCTTGGTCGTCCTCTTGCCCTCTTCCCTGGCAGCTCCATCTCCAACATCCTTCTACCAATAGATTCACTCTCCCTCCTCTGCACATGTCCAAACCATCTCAGTCTGGCCTCTCTGACTTTGTTGCTAACACAAGTAACGTGAGCTGTTCCTCTGATGTGCTCATTCCTTATTCTGTCCAACCTCGTCACTCCTAAGGAGAACCTCAACATCTTCATCTCTGCTGCCTCCATCTCTGCCTCCTGTCTCTTTCTCACTGCCACTGTCTCTAAGCCATAGAGCATAGCTGGTCTCACCACTGTCTTGTACACCTTTCCCTTGAGTCTAGCTGACACTCTTCTGTCGCACAACACTCCTGACACTTTCCTCCACCCGCTCCACCCTGCCTGCACTCACCTCTTCACCTCTTTTCCACAGTCCCCATAAAGATAATGATAATGCCATTTAATTTTTACCTTAAATTGAATTGAATTGAATTGAAAAAACCTTTATTAGTCCCACAGCGGGGAAATTTCACGTCACAACAGCAACAACAAATCCAAACAAATAAATAAACAAACATCACCATAACACAAACATCACTGACTTTGTTTGCACTATCATCTGCCATTCCTCACAAGTCACTTTACCTGTCACATAGGAATGCAAAGCAAACGTCACTTTATTACTACGACACCTTACTTTTAGTACTTGTAAGTTTTATGTTGAAATGTCATCTGTTTGTATCTGTTGTATCTAGGGACTGAGAGGAACGAAATTTCGATTTTCTGTATGTATGGAGGGGGGTGCTTTGATATCGTGAACGTATTGCTTTGTATGCAAACAATACGTTCAAAGTTCAAAATATAGATATGGGTGGGATCCCACTTTGATAAAAATGCAAGAATGTGTTTATAGGTGTGCGTTTTGTCACACAATTAAAAAATTCCATAACATACCTTGAGAATAGTGGCAAAGTGCACTTGGTTCTCAAAGTATGCCAACAGTGATGCCATTTACAAAGATTTAACTACAACCAATACAAATTTGGTTTGTTGAAACGTACTTCTACAATTTGTGACGGTTCACATTACGAGAAACCCTGATAGCTACTCTTGAGAGTCTCATCTGCGTGTTGGTGAGATACAAATCATGGTATACGAAATCTGCAAAGTTCAGGCCAGAGAAAAGCCACATAGGGATTAGCAGATTTACTGTCTTTTTATGAGCCGTTTTCACAGAACTGCATGAGAACGCACACAGATCCGCACACCGCATGTCTCAATGATGTTTTCCCAATTTCGTCAGAGTCTCTAGAGAAAACAACCACACATACACACACACACACACACACACACACACACACACACACACATACACACACACACACACACACACACACACACACACACAGTGCAGTTGCTGTGGCTAATATACAGATATTAACTGCCCTGGGGATTGTTTCTAGAAGCTCTCAAGACAAATGTCCCAGGTGTTGTTTTGGATGGGGAAAGTCAAGTTTGTTTTCAATTTTCAGGTTATTCTCCAAACACATGGTAGTTCTCCAAATTGAGAATTGCATACAAAAAACGAGCATGTGTGTGTGTGTGTGTGTGTGTGTGTGTGTGTGTATGTGTGTGTGGCGTGGGTCTGTTAAGCAGGCATTTTGGCTCATAATAAAATCCAGATGCGTTACCTTCACTGGTAGCCACATTCTTGGGAGCTTTGGTTGGTGAATGCTCCGTGCTGCTAATGTCAGAGGAGATACTGGAACTACCCTTCCCTGGAATGAAGCAAACATCTATTATGAGGGGAACTTCGGACAACTTGTGATCTGTGAGTGCATGAATTTGTGTTCTGGTGAAGAAGCTCCATCACAGACACGACATTATAATAACAGCTGCAAAAAAAAAAATCTGACAGTTTGAAACCATTCCTCATGTGCTGGATAATTGCCGGTTAACGGTTGTTATTCTTAATCCAACATGAGAATGTGTTTTTCATGATTAAAGATCTGGAGAGGAACTTACTCACCAGAACGCATCAGGATTGCACCAAACCAAGCAGAAGACAAGAGAAGAAACGATGATTACTGATTGTAGAACTTGTATTGAATGCAAATATTGTCAGATCTTGATGTTTCACTTGCATGTTTCTTTGGGGACCTTTACAGACAATTAAAATGAATTAGGATGTTAGGGATTTTTTTTTATCTAGAATAAACCAAATTTGCACTATTTGTGCGCTTTGAGACAGTTAAACTGTGAAAAGCGCCTTACAAATACTCATTATTATTATTACTATATTATTATTATTTGATGAACCATATGAAACCAATTGCATGCACATGAATTGAAGCCTGGTGTAGCACGTATTCTCAAATTTAGTTTAGTTATGAAGCGCCTCTACCAGTCGCAGGCCGTTTGTTGTGTGACCAAAGCAGTCGTGTGAAACTGAAAAAGAAGATTGTTACAATCATGTCCATTGTTCATTGGTATGTTTGATAAATGTTTTCTTGAACTCACTGTATTCAATTAAAAAACCGCAATGTATAGATATTACACAGTGGAGCAGTTATCATTTAAATGGGGGGCTTCCCAGTTGTCTATTAAAACCTCAGTACAAATTATCTTAATAGACGTAATGAGAAAAAAACGAATTTACTATTTTAGAAAAAGTTGGCCTTGTGCTACTTTTAACTTTTATATGTTGAAAATAATGACAATTTTGAAAGTATTTCATTGCTGACGTTTCTTTATTGATTTGGGCTTTACAGACTTCAAGCCTATGTTCCCAGATTCTCACGATGAAAACTCAGGGACATTCTGAAGTTTTCTTAGAAACACCTGTTGAAATGGCTGTCAAATGTTGTTACATGAAGGCGGAGTAAATCAATTTGTCTTAGAAAAACACAAGGCACTGTGACATCCAAAGTATTTTCATGTAAACTAGAAATGGCAAAAACAATTTCTTACAAAAAAAAAAACTTGCTAGCATAACATGTGAGTCAGTCATGCTCTTTATAATAATAATAATAATAATAATAATAATAATAATAATAATAATAATAACAACAACAACAATAATAATAATAATAATAATATTAATAATAATGAGTATTTGTAGGGCGCTTTTCACAGTTTTAACTGTCTCAAAGCGCACGTGTAAATATGTAAGGGAAGTGTAGCTTTTTATTCAATTTATCGTCTGGATTGTTGGTGTTAAGTAAGTGGCTGCGGTTATGACAAGACAAAGGCAAACATTTTAAAACCATATATTCAGCACAACAACAAGTTTATACGCAGAAACTGCAAAAAAATGTCATTTGGATGAAAGCATCCAATCCCTTAGTTGGAAATAACTTTTCAACAGCAAACAATATATACGAGAAGCCACTGAAAACGACGTACATGTATATGAACAACAAATCTGTCG
This sequence comes from Paedocypris sp. Pulau Singkep, assembly GCA_017309775.1. NCBI lineage: Eukaryota > Metazoa > Chordata > Actinopteri > Cypriniformes > Paedocypris > Paedocypris sp. Pulau Singkep. The sequence goes on from MU204244.1 coordinate 985,164, forward strand.
CAAAGTCATTGCATTTGAGAAAAAGTTGGCGAAAGACATTTCTACAACAGACTCTTTGAGGACTAGTTAATGACCGAAAAACTAAGAATTACAAAAGTCAAATCTGGCCTCTCACACCAGCAGTAATGCTCCTAAATTGAACACGCATTTTCCAAATAAAATGGAAACCAATGCACAAGTTAAAGATCAAATGTTATTCTTTGCAGGTCTGTTCCAACATGGAGGAGTTGGCTCGCATGCATGAGCTTCCATCAGGTCATAACCGTGAACCCCGAGTGGCTCCCAACACTTCAATGCCACGAAAGCTGCTCTTTGTTAACAAGTCTTACTTCTTCCTCAACACACTAATCCGCGAGGTCACAGGGTTGCAGAATTGTTCATCACTCCTTATCGCTGCGCGTGAACGCCCTCAAAACCCCTTAGCGCAATGTTGCAAACAAACGTCCATCTTGAAGCAAACTGTTGTGTGAAGATCTTTCAAAACAACCTTTCAGATTACCGCTGATGCATTGACCACACTCCTGGGAACTCCTATAACGTCAGCGCCAACACAACAAAACCCTATTTTGAAGTTTAAAGGGCTTTTCCCAAGTGACCAACAGCCTGAACACATCGTTGCCACTCAGGCAACAGGTTTGTGGGGATATATTGTCCTCCAAACATCTGCTTTGGTTCCTGCTAGTCAGCAAGGACCCAATGTCTTGAATTATGACCAAATATGAACGCTGTTGTGACGTTGCTAGGCAAAGGTGACGTGAAGCTTCAAGTCTCCATATTTATAAAACGATGATAATAATACTGATAAAAAAAATGCAAAATGCACTGCAATGTAAAAGTCAAAACCTCATGTTTTTTGGTCTCTAACTTTTTTGTTTATTTGAAAAGGCTTTTTATTCTAGCACATGAGTTTTTCTATAGTAATAAGGAAATCAAATAGTTAATTTCTTCACCACTACTAGATTGCCCACACACTCTTTCATATCCAACACAGAGCATACAGTGTACATTAATAATAAATTCAATGACATTCAGCACATATTCGACAGTGAATTTAGCCCTTTTTTGTCTGTAAAATAATTAACTGACCTAAACAAATCTGTAACATTGCACTTATTAATTGAGAGCATAATAAATATAAAACAGAACTGTACAACACATACGCGATTACAATTTATCATAACATTATACATTGCTAGGATTGGTGCAGCTCCCCATGACACAGTAATTAAAAATGAATTAAACATCTGCCTTGATCCATGTGGATTTTGTGAATAAATATATATTTTATTAAACATGAACTAATTGCGCACATGATTGGCACACACCAAGTTAAATTGAAATGTTCAAACTGTTCACAGTGGATCACAGTGTCAAAAATCATGAAATGTGCGTACACAATAAATCAGGACATAAACTACAGTATGTGATAGAACTAGACGTGGTATCAGACATGGAGTGTTATTCCATGTTTTAAAAAAAAAGTGAAAATGTGTTTTGAGTTTCTAAATATTTTAGTGTGCGTTTGTGTATGTGTACATCTTAAAGGACCCGCATCGAGAATCCAAAAATTGTGATCGGTTATCATAGCATGCGTATAATAATAAACGCATTCCGACTTTTCGTTTCCAACATGTAATCTCTCGAAAAAGATTAATTACACTATAAAACCAAAGTTATGTTTGATAATCTTTTTGAGAGTTCTTTTCGTACTCATCAGATAACATCATTTCAAATGACGCAAGGGCCATGTGGTAGAAAGTTACGTTCGGTTAACAAAAGTCAAACAATATACTGAACCAGCGTTAGAACCAGAGTATGTCAGCGCAACTGACTCAACAGAGCCAATGCTGAGTGAACTAGTGGTCCTTTAGATCCGCAAGACCATTTCAAGCGTGAAAGCAGCAAAGCGAAAATCCGAAGCAAAACAATAACGCAACGTTTCAAAAAACACGCTCCGTTCTGTGGGCGTGGCACACGTTACTGACACATGACTGACAGATGCACTTGCACATAAGCCACACCTTCAAAGAGCATCGTTGCCATCTACACGAGTTTGTAATTTAACCATGGCATATAAAGTTATACTTTATATCATGTTAAGATAATGTTTCGCCACCGTTTGAGGTCACATTTGTAGTATTAAAACATTCAGCATTTCTTCTGAAGGACACGTGTAATCGTCATCAAATCACTTCAGTAAATATAAAGAGAAATGAGAATATGTTGTTAGGCGTTTGTGATCGCACCTTCACTCTCGCACTGTCTGCCGTTGTTCGCGCCCATCCTGAAGCGCATAGTTCCTCCTCACGGTCCCGTAGCGCGGATCACACGAGTCCTCCGGTGCGTGCACTTCTCCTAAATAAAACGTTCAGCGGATCTGACTGAAACGAAGACTGCTTTTCGCTGAAAACAGTTCATTGTTGTAAAGCCGTGGCGCTGCTGTCTCTCGAGAGAAGCAACCCGACGTGTGAAGGAACTCACCAAGCTTCTTCTACAAAACCGAGTGTGTGACGGGGGCCGGACTAGTAGTGACTGAGTAATGCGTTCATACTTCGAGGAAACAATACAACGTTCACTAGTCAAATTCAGTATTATACTCGTACAGTTAGGATTAAAAAAAAAATCACATTAATAGATGTCAGGACCAAGCATAAATTATTCCAATTGTGCTCCAGAGCCTTTCGGGTGATTTTTTTTTTTTGTTTCCTAGCCATAATTGTTCATTTGCTTGCTCACCATCACAACCACAATCAATGTTGTAGACATAATAATAATAATAATAATAATAATAATAATAATAAAAATAATAATGAGTATTTGTAAGGCGCTTTTCACAGTTTTAACTGTCTCAAAGCGCACATCATTCACTTTTCAATTTTCAGCAGCTTTCAGTCTGTGACTCTGAAATTGGTTCAGTTTATTTTGAAGTGCTTTTTCAAAGCATTAACCATATCATTTTTTATTTCTAGATTATAGAGTGTAGATACATTTTCTTTACTTGGTCCGTGATGTTAGTGCTTAAATGCCAAGTCTGAGGATTGGACAGAAATAAGAAAAAAAAAAAAAAAAAAGAAAAACTTGAAATGAAATGTACACCTGGAAGGACAACGTAAAGAAAAAATTCAAATGTTATTTGTCACAGTGAAACACAGGCAAATGTGATTCAATATTTTAATTTATTAGTAGTTTACGCTTAAAAACTGACCTAAGTCCAACAGTTTTAACTACATATTTGTGACAGATTTTTGACCGTTTAGAATCTCCATCCAACTTGATGCTATTGTTAGTCAGAGTTCCCGTACAGAATAAAGCCATTCAAGACTCCGGAAGTCTGAACAAAACAGGAACTATATACTCAGCTGTTTCTGCCAATGAATGATTTCCTTTAAACACCCCTGACCTTCATGTTGTAGTGACATTGATATATTCACATGCAGACTGTGTTTAAACAACTGAATAAACCAGTTTAGAATATATATTTAAGACAGTTTAATGGGCTAACTCTTGTTAGGCTTACAATGGCATCAATCTGAAATGGATATAAACTTGGGTCAAAAGCAAAGCCTGAAAATCCTTTGTAGTAAAACATTGGGTTCTGGGATTGCACACCACAAAGTAACCTACTTCCTGTCTCTAGGGCTATTTCGAATCAGACTGGTACACACAAACAAGCACGCCGAGATGCATAAACAAAGAAAAACAAGCTAGTGTATAATTTATGGGTATAAACTACTTTATAAGTGAAAAATGTATTTAACAACCTGCTGGTTTTTCTAAAATATTACCCCAAATTCCTATAACATCTTTGAAGTGAATCCACTGGGCACCCACCGCGAACACACATCCAAAAACGCACAGGGGGAAGGGTTTGCAACAGCATCTGTATTTGCATCATCGACCACTGGGCCAGAAGCCGTCCAGTTGGCGAAAGAATAGGAAGCATTGGACTGGTTTTCTACCTCAACAGAACCAAGGGATGCTTCTGTGCCGACAGTCTGACTGACAGGAAAAGACTGGATTTGACAGGAAGTGGATTTCACCCTGGGACTGGACTGTGGGTTTGTGTCGAGTGAGGAAGGGGAAATAAGACCAGCCACTTTTCTTCGTATGGCTCTCATAGTGATTGGGACAGACATGCACCTGAAAAACAGACATAAGAGATGGTATTTTAAGCTCATGTTGTGCGGTTGGAGTGGAAAGACTTCAGGAATGCATCTGTAAAGCTTGTTGTTGTGCAGGAGATACCGCATGAGGACTCTGCTTATGTAATTGTCCAAGTTATGACCGGTAACATCAGGCATCAATAATTGGCAGCTGAGGTGATGACAATCCATCACATTCACCAGAACTAGAGAAGAAAACAACAAACCATTTGCCTTCAAAACATTAGTTCTAATAACATAAAGCCAAAATTATGCACCACTGTGTCATTTCAGAACGACATACTGATAATAGATTGGACTTTCTAAAGGCACTTTAATAAAAAAAAAAACATCAGATGAGTTAGAGCAATATTCTCAAGGTCATGCACCACATTGCCCCCGAATCATCTGCTCTTTGTGTTATAAAGCCCATTGGTCTTAAATATAGTCACAGTGTAGCATGTAGCTTCAATGAAAAGCAGATGGAAGGTCCTTACGAACAGCCAGGTGGTTGCTATTCTCAAGGCTGAATGAAACCGAGAGACCGTGACTCGATTCTGGAAGGACCTCACAACTCATATCATACGCTGAGCCAGCAACTATATTAAAAGTGAGAGAGCAAAAGAGACGGCTCAAATTACTGGAAATAAGCAAAAGAAGACAAGATAATATATTGATGGAGCTGAGAGCATTGGTTGACTGTATTTATAACCTGTTTGGTCGCTGAAACAGCTTGCTAACAGGACGTTGATGGCAGACTGATGGCGAAGAATATCCAGTAAAAGTGGGACTTGGCCAGGGTGATTGAAGGGGACCGTGTGCATTAAGACCCCTACCCAGGACTTGCATCGCCACTCAGACAGAGAGAATAAATAACTATGGCGTTCCGAGGAAGGCAATGGCTAAAAAGAAATACATATATATCCGAAGAATTTGAAACAGAATGAGGGAAAGAAAAAAAAAACATGAAATCCTTCATAACAAAAAGTTTAACAAAAACTCTTAAAAGGTACAGACCACTGAAAACTGCATTTCATTGTCCCAGGATGATCGGCAGGACTTCGTGAGAAGCTGAGGAAGAGGCTCCATCTCCAAGTGGTTCAGATGTATAGCGCCATCTAAAGGCCACATGAGAAACTGAAAATATTATCAAAGGTAGAAACGAAACTCCGTCCTACAAAATATTAGGCACATTTGTTCACAAAAAGCAATATTTATCAAATAAAACTAAATAAAAACTTGTTTTTTTTTTTTCACATTTTGTCCATATATAGACTCATATAAAAACCAACATACAGAATACCTATGAGGCCATTCCATTTTAACACACACAAACAACACGTCTGTGTGAAAACCACAGCATGCGCCAAAAAGAAGCAGTTTTCTAGTGTGAAAGTCACCTGTGATTGTGTTCATTTTCTCTACAAACGACATGAGAATTGGCAATGGTGGTTGAAGTTTGAGCAGAAATGTTCCTGGGAGCATCTCTGAGTTATTTTCAGCAAGCGGTTTAAACACTGGAAACCTAAATTAGAGAAGATTGTTTCAAAAGTGTTTGGAAATCTCATGCTGTACAAACATTTTGGCTTGGGCCCAATTCACAATTTTTTGTTTAAAACAGCATGGCAAATTATTACCCATAAGTGTCAATCTGGGGTGGAGAAGGAATCAATGACTCCATCTGTAGTTTGTAAGAGGCTTGGCTGCCTCCTACAGTTACCAAGGCGACCTGACCTCCGCTGACCTCACCTATTACAAACACAACATTCCCAATAGATCCCAAAGATTTTAAACTTTCATTTTAGTTTTTGCTTCAATACCAGTGTTTGAAAATCCCATCAATATATCAAAAGGACTTATGTAGTACTTTATCGTCATTGGCATTCCTGTGAACGTCGAATAAATAACAAAGGAGGATAAATGTAAGAAAACCACAGAAATTCAAAAAAGCTCAATTACAGTTTGTGTTCATACTTGCCCTCCCTTCCTGACTGGACGTTCCCAACCCTGCCATTCATAATGACGTCAATATGAAGGTTGCTTTCTCTCAAACACCTAAAACAAAACACTCAGACTGTAGTGTATACTGGTCTTATTTCAGTCTTCCTCAGTCCCTCCAGGATCACATGACTTTTTGCTTGATTTGAGAAAAAATACTATGTTGTGGCAGTAATTTTTTAGAAATGTCCAGGAACGTTGTTTGAAAATTATGAAAATATTTTATCTGTATGGTGGATGTACATCTTAACACCTTACTATGTAAAACTTGATTTAACGATTATGATCATCTGCTGCTGAGCTTCTTCGGTTCCTGTCAAGATATTTGTCATTGCACTCTTTCTCCAGCCATTTCGGTAAAATGTTCTGTGCTTGTGATGAGTGAATTACGGTTGATTTTTTTTTTTTTTTTTTTTTTTGTGGCCAAAGAGTCGAGCGCTCAACTTCGGTTTGACGAATATCATCCAATTTCTTCAGTCATAATTTAACTAATTTCTATATTTCAATTGTTACTTTAAATTTCTATACTTTAATATTGCAGTAAACTCAGCAATCGTGAGATACTGGAGGGACTCATAGAGGTTTTACTGCACCTTGGTAAATGGGAAATCTTTAATAGATCATTTTCCAGGTGGCTTAGGGAAGTGTAGATTTTCACCTTGACGTCACTGCAGACGTAAACACTTAGTAAGAGTGCAAAACGGATTAAAAATAATAAATATTATCATGCAATCACCCATCTCCAGGTATGTGGTAGTAAGAGTCAAGATCCTGCAGCTTCTGGGAGAACTCATGGAAGTTCTTCATCCTGTGGAAAAATAACTACTACTTCTCAATCCCACTAGTAAAACTTCTTGCCAACATAAATAATTCAACTTACCGTAAAATCTGAAGAAGTGAAGAACTAGACTACAAAAACATTCACTGTTAAATACTTCAAAATATTTTAATCCACCAATCTAAACACTTCTTACCATTGGTGCTTCACCATTTTTGGCCACCCTCACATCTTCAACTGCACCTCCACGCTGCAGCACAACCTCGATGTAAAACAGGTCTGCCGTCAGAAAACACACCATTTCGGAGGGGCTCAAGTGGGACCTCAATCTAAAAAACCCATTCATTAGCATACACTGGGCAAAGGAACAGTTGGAGACATCAGTACATTAGGGTGTCAATGAGGAAGAAATGAGTCCAAACAAAACCAAACCCTTGCTGCTTTGCAATCATCTCCAGTCTGGACACCATCGCTGCAAAAGAGAAGACTACAGAGTAGACAGGAAAAATGTACTTAGTAGATTAGGAAAATGGAAATGTACTTGGGAAAATGACTAAATGATGAACAGTGGTCTATAGCATTCTCACCATTGACTGACTCACTGATCTTCTGAAGACACTTTGTAATAGTCTCACAATTGTTAAAGTCTGGTTTGGCTTTTTCCTATAAATACATAAATACTATGTTTGTGATAACATGGAGAGGGGGGACCGTTTTAAATTTTTACACAAAATTACGAAATGGCTATCATATAGGCAATACAAACAGCGTTGCTCAAGATTTCATAAAACACAATTTCAGAACCACATAGACATAACATTACGATATAGCTAGCTACTAAAAATTGTGTCAGAGCAGTGGGCAGTTGGACCGAGTTGAAGGTTAAAACTGGCCGCCACATGCTCCCTTTGTGCTACAGCTTCAGGTTTAAGGCTTAAAAGCATCTATTTTACGGAATTCTTTGCGGGAGGCAATTTAAGAATTCCATTGTATAGGGAACTGTAGTGACAACAAAATAGCTTTGAACTTGAACATAGTGGCCATGCTGACAAACTCAAAAGTAAACCTAAATAAAATACTTCATTTTGACCCATAACAAAAAAGTAAAATGTCTGTTTATGTATTTTTTTTTTTTTTTTTTTTTTTATAAAACGGTGGTCCAATACCACATAAAAGTTTGCATTCGATTAGAATTGTTATGACATGGTCTCTATTCTTCATCAACAATTATTTAAGTGTGATAGGGTACAGGGACACAGAGACAGAGACCTATATAGAGAGAAACAAATTTAGAAGAGAGACCGAGAGAGAGTTCGCTTTTACTAATATTATGAACGGGTTTCACGAATGTGTATTAGAGATCGAATATTTTCAAGAAATAAACAAAGAAATTCAGCTAAAATTCCTTACCATACACCTTCGCACCAATTGAATCGTCTCATTCCATGTTTTTTCAGCATATTTGGACTTCAGTTCCGCCACAAGAGCGTTGTTCTTCATAACTACAAACACACGAAAAAACTTTGAAAACTTGAAGACGTTGAAGGTGTCCGCGGATAGAGGACTGTTTGCTTAATTGACCTCCAGCCCTCTGCTTCCGGGAACCAGTTCGCCCATTAACATCTTTAATCTCATCAAAACGTGTGCCAGTAATTGTTTTAACCACGTGAAACGTTCGAATTACTAGTACAGTCCATATGGTTTACACTGCAATTTGAACGGTTTAGGTTTGGGCGTTCGCGAAAAGACGTCTTTTTAATGGATAAACTTTGTGATCATTTAACAATACATTGTGTACTTCGTTTAGAAACATGAACTTTTATGAAAGTGTTAAAGTGTTCACCTAATCAAACTTTTGTTCTTGAACAAGATCACAGCATAATCACGACTCAAAAAGCCTCCATTGCCTAGTAATTTACATCTTTTTTTTAAATCCAGTTTTCTAACTATAGAAATTTGACTGCACGGGTTGAACAACTTTGGGAGCAGCTCTTCTCAAGCAGCTTGGAATATCCAGTTCAGTTTGTCCTGAGGCTCCTCCTAGTGGTACATGGCAAGAACATCACATCTTCTCTGGTAGGCGTCTGGAGTTTGAAATATTAACATGCTAAAAAAAAAAAAAAACTTTAATTGTGAAGTAATCTGATTCTTCCACAACCTTTGAGCTTCTTCTACTCTGTGATTGGGAATAAACAATAGGATCCAGGCCTCAATGTCCTTTCATAAGACAACAGTTTTGGATCACCAGGATGGATTTGACGTCGATCCAAGGAGGTTCGATCTTTTCGACCAGAGTCAAGTTCTCCTTTAGTTTATTTCCTCTTCCCGCCAGAGAGGTTTTGTTTTCCTAGCTACTGTCACGATTTAGCTTGCTCTTCTGCTCTTAGCCTATAGTCTGAATGCCGATGAATAAAGGACACTTCTCTTTATTTGATGTTTTCCTAATTCCGCATAGGGGCTTTGCATTGGTCTGGGATTGAGAAACTATAGCACACGTAAATACAGTTTAACTTTTCTGAAAGCAATAACATTTTCTCACACACACTAGAAGTCCCACTATAGGCTTACATTCAAAAATACACACCCAAATACTCTTAACTTAACACTAAAAACCGCCTTGACCCATAAACAGGTCTTCAAAGTGGTAAGGCCCAGCTAAAGGTTCCAAAAAATATCCATTGGTCCTAAATTTAGTATAAAACCTAGCATTGGAACCCATTTTAACCTACGCACGCTCACACATACACGTAGAACAAGGGCAAAATAAGTTTATTTGATTGTCTCTTTAACACCAGCTACATCACAAGCTAAATTAAACTATTTACATTCAGATGTCGTGGAAATCCTTCCTCTAGCTCTTCAAATCATGACATTCTCATGTGAGTTTCTCTTTTGGATTATCTAAAGCATATTTCACATCCCTTTATTGGTTTTTGATAAAAACAATATATACAAATCAACCGAGAAGGTGTGCGTCTTCAGACACTTCTCTTCATGCCACCAACATTTTTCTGTTCTTGGACGCTGAAAAACAAGAACATGAGATTTGAGCTGAAGCGCTGATGTTTGACGTTAGCTGTAGCGATACCAACTCTGTGCGTGGTGGCTTGGTCTTGTGCTTGGCAGTTTGGTGGTTGGCGCACTGGGTAATCTCGCCATGTTCTTCATGCCTTCCGCTAAATCATCATCTCTTTGTAGCTCAGCTAATTCTGCCAACAGTTCGTCCTTTAAAAGAGCAAAACACTTCAGAAACAACAAACAAAAAATGCTGCTCACACTTCACAATTGACGTCATCATCCAACTGATCTTTGTGATGCATAAAAATCCAGAATGACCTCGTCAAACTCGTCCCCGAACGGTTTTGAAATAGCATCACTGATCTCCTGAGCGATTTCCCTTTGCTCTGCGACGTCCTGCATGAGGGAATCGATCTTATCAAAATCTCTTAGGAGAAGAAATAGAGAGAGATGAATACAATCATATTCATGAAATATGACATATTATTTCAAAGCAATAAGAACTAAACTGCTTCTGGATGCACATACATGTTCTGGTGAACTCCTTTCATGGCTTTGGCTGCATAGCCCATGTTCTTCAGAACCTCAGCGTTGGTGGTGGCATTTTCCAGAGCTTCTCGCTGGAATTCAATAGTGGACAGTGTCCCATCAATCTGTGTCAGCTGCTGCTCCAGACGCTTCTTCCTCTTTAGAGCCTGAAGAGCAGCTGAAAAAAGGCAACAGCAACGTCAGTCCAAACTCTAATAAACGGGAATAGTGGAGTAGAACGAAAACAACGACAATCAACTACGAACAGTGAGCAAACAGAAAGGCAACCGTGACTGAGAAAACTGAACTCTGCACGGGAAAATGAGAAAAAACCAAGTGGTAGGGATTAGGACTTACAAACCAAGGTTGCGTGGGTTGAATTGTGGAATGGAAGAAAATTATACCTACCAATCTCCTGAAGTTACAGAAATTATTGAGCCATTGTGCTGCACCAATTTCCATAACCGTAAATTTCTATAACAATTAAGTCCAAAAGTAGTGGTCCAAGCACTAGTAAAGTAGTATGGACATCTCCTCCAACCTACCCGCAAATGCCGCCAGTCAATCTCAGCCATCTTCTGATGCATTTCCGACATCTGCGTACTCTGCAGAATCTGATTTGGTTGGGTGCAAATCCCAAACCGATCAGAACCACGTAGTCAAAAATATAAACAGATTTATAGGAATCCCCCGGATTCTTTTGTGAAAAAACTATCCAAAACACTCAGAAACCAACTGATCAAATCCAAATAAAATCTTTTTCAAAGCGAGATTCAAAATGAACTTAAAAGCCAGAAGTCCAAAGCAATGAAGAATCTGGATGTTGAAGAGTTATATATCCTTTCCGCACAACCGTACTGTTTAGATTTATTAATTTACTGACCAAAGAAATGGCTCTAATTTAATGCTTAGCCATATAATTACCAACTGGAGTCAGACAGGGAGATGCTCTGGGAAGGTTGCCATGTTCTTTGTGCCCAGGGAAGATAATTTAAAACCTAAAGAATAATCCGGATAACAAAAGCCTGAAAACTAGATGGCACGCGAGGAGAGCAAAAAATGAGGACACGTGAAACATGGAAAACCACACGGAGCGCATGAGGACACTATGAGGTACCAGAAGGCTGGAGGCGAAAGTATCTTCACGGGCAATGCCACAATGGACACTGATGACATTCTCCAGACTCCACGCTGTATGTTCAAGTTCAAGTTAAGACAATTGTCTCAAAGTGCATTTAAAATCCATTCTGACCTCAGACCCTCCTCTTTTTGAACATGCAATGTTAAGTGGTACAACGAGAGTAGTACGCAACAAACCAGAGATTTGCGCAACAAAGTAGTACGGTATATACAATCATGTATGTTTAATTATATTTTTCCTGCATTATAATTTACTCACAAAATGTCACAAAATGTGCTTTAATTTCGTCGTTTTATACAGCGACGGTAAAGTTATTCAATTCAATTTGAAGAGTAGAAATCCCTCTACTCAGCAAACGAGGAGCGTTGTTTAGAGAGGTGTAAGGTACTTGAGTAAATGTACTTCGTTACATCGTTTTTGACTACTTTGCATAAATACCTGGGTGTGCATCTGAACAACAAACTGGACTGGACTCACAACACAGACGCACTGTACAGGAAGGGTCAGAGCAGACTCTACCTCCTGAGGAGACTGCGGTCTTTTGGAGTGAGAGGGTCACTCCTGAAGATCTTCTATGACTCTGTGGTGGCATCAGCAATCCTGTACGGTGTGGTCTGCTGGACTCTGGAGCAGCAGCATCTCAGGCAAAGACAGGAAGAGACTGGACAGGATCATCAAAAAGTCCAGCTCTGTCCTGGGATGCACTCTGGACACAGTGCAGGAGGTGGGTGAGAGAAGAGTCCTGGATAAACTATCATCCATCCTGGACCTGGACTCTCACCCACTGGTGGACTCACTGTCTGCTCTGGAGAGCAGCTTCAGT
>MU204244.1:997691-1010683 GCA_017309775.1 Paedocypris sp. Pulau Singkep
TAGACTCTACAATTTGAACTTAAATTTAAACTGGTGACTGGAACTATGCTTATGACGGGCAGGTTCATTTATGGTCTGTGTTTGTTTGTTTGTTTATTATGATGTGTGCAGTGCGTTATGGTGATGTTTGTTTATTTATTTGTTTGGATTTGTTGTTGCTGTTGTGACGTGAAATTTCCCCGCTGTGGGACTAATAAAGAATTTTTCAATTCAATTCAATTCAATTCAATTCAAATTTTGTTCCTGTACTTGGAAAAAAAAACTCATAAAGAGGTTGTTTGTCATATTTTTGGTGCGTTTGTTGCCTAAATTCAGTATGAGTAAAACACTTGAGTTCTTTTATAATTGGATATTTTGCTACTTTGACTCAAGTCTTTTTTAAGATGGTGACTTGTTACTAGTAATGGAGTAGTTTTTACAGTAAGTATTGATACTTTTACTCAAGTATGGCTGCCGGGTACTTCTTACACCCCTGGTTGTTTATCGTTTAAAAAAAATCGTTGTTTATTTTGCAACAGGGCGTCACTCCGGATTAACAAAAAATGATTCAGTGGTACAGGGTGTTGTTACTTCTATTATTATATAACGCCATTTAAATTATATAACGCACACAAAAATACAAAGTACTTGTGAATTGTCCATAAAACTCATACATTTTGCATATAAAACACACGAAAGTAGAAAGCAGACCGGCAGACACAACATCACAGACACTTTCTCACCTCTTTTGTTTTTGGTCCCGTTCTTCCTAGCGATGACGAGCTCCTGCTGGATTCTGCTCTCCAGGTATTCCTGCTTTTTGGTTAACGTGTCTTCCGTTTCTCTCAGACGTTTGATGGCTTCGTGCGGAGACACAGATGACTGTTGACGGTGCTTCGACGACGTTTTGGAACCGGATCCCGAACTTGCCGTGGGTCGGGAACTGGATGCTGATCTCGAACTGGGTCCCGAACTTGGACTGGGTCTAGAGCTCGGCGATCTCGAAGAGCCTGACCTGAACATCTTCATGACTTTGTTCATTTTGCGAAAGGCACGCGTAGCAGGACCGCGAGAGAAGTGACAACACTCTCAGATTCAAAACACAGGAATCCACTTCCTGAAACCCAACACCTGTGCGCGCACCTCTCAAAGACACGCCCTTCTTGCTTATGACGTGCAGCGCTACTTGTTCATTTATGGTCTGTGTTTGTTTGTTTGTTTGTTTGTTTATTATGATGTGTGCAGTGCGTTATGGTGATGTTTGTTTATTTATTTGTTTGGATTTGGTTTTGCTGTTGTGACGTGAAATTTCCCTGCTGTGGGACTAATAAAGGATTTTTCAATTCAATTCAATTCAATTCAGAAAGCGCGTGAATAAAACAAATCTCAAGAAAACACAAAACCAAAAAAAGAAAACTTTAATTATAAAAGTCTCAACCCTCAAATACGTATAAACAATACAAATGTTTTTAATATAATTTGACGTTTGACGTTTATTTGTGTAGGTTTTCGAAGTATGAGTGGGAGCTTAATTGCTCTTAAAAATGTACTGCATATACGCATGCGTATATAAATTGTATAAAACAATTAATTGCAATGGATACGTCTGTAAAAACGTCATGAGAACGCAGATCTAGCAACGTCATGGGACTTTTCACTTCTTAAGTTGGATCAAACATTATCCCTGGGATCTACCAAGCTCAGAAAGAATTTCTGAGTATTTTAGTCATGTATAATCTATAAGCAGCAACTGTAATACTTACAGTTGAATACTAAGCAACTCTAACCACCTTCATTTATTTGGCAGCACTTATATATTACACATGTATACATCTACACACGCCAAACAAAAAACCTTGCGTTAAAAGCAAATTAAACGTGACTTTTATTTTGAATTTGGTGAATGACGTAATTGCAAACATGGCTGAACTGGACGTCGGAAAACATTGTAACGTTGATGCATGCAATCAAAAAGGTAAAAACCTGTAGCCGTGTACTTGTATTTGTTGAGTCTTGTATAATTGTAAAAAGCTATATAGTAAAGTATATATTACATTTAAAAAATGATTTAAAGTATACAATTCAGACCGTTGAAAATGTTTCTAACGTTGTCGTTTCAAGATCTAAATTATTAACTACAGAACATTCGACAGTCCATTGTTCTTGATAAAACAATTGTATCTTCCGTCACAATGAAATCGTTGAACCCCAAGATGTTATCAAAAGGCTATATGCATTTAATAAAAATCCACATGAATAAATAATATCCTATTGTTAAATTAAACAGTCAAAAACAGTAAATTCGATCTAAATCGACCGTGGACTTTACGTCAAATGTCACATCATACACAAAGTTCATTAAAATAATGTGTGTTTTAATCTAGATTTCCTACCGTTCGTGTGCAGCAGTTGTTCCGGCGTGTTTTGGTAAGATACGTCTATTATTGCAGTGCCAATACAATCATCATAATCATCATAACCATCATCTTCATCACATCTAGTTTGGACCACAGAAGTCGTGCTGCACACTTCTGTCCAGAGGTGAGTCAAACAACTTACAAAGAGTAACATTAATTTGACATAAAAAAGACGATAATATTTGGCATAAATATGTAATATTGTAATATATTTTGTAATATAAATTGCAATATATTGCGTAATAAAATGTAATTTTATGTAAAAAAAAAATTGCTTTGATTCTTTTTTCTAAATCATGTTATTCAAATATAATGTGCGTTTTGGGTGCAATTACATTTTAAAACGAGAAAGTAAATGTTTGTCATTATATTATTTTTCACACGGGAGCAGTAAAAAGTAAAACTGAGATACTTATAAAAATGTTCAAAAAATAAAAACTATTTTGATGTTTCATTGCATGCATAAAGAATTATTCCTCACATATATAATATTTATAAATATTTTGTTTTAATAAATGTATATGTACTTTGTGTTGTGGTTATAAGACCATAAAGGTCTGTTGTTTTATTCTTTGCCACACAAGGGCAATAAAACCCCAATTTAAATTCCTCACACAAAGAAAATATATATTTTAATGTTCCTTTGCAGTAATGTAAAAAATACTTCTCTAGTTTTGTTTTTATTATAATGTAACAAAGTTTATTTTGGTTGGTTGTAAAGGCCTGCTTTTTTTATTTTCCACACGGGGGCAGTAAAACCTAATTTTTAATTGTTCTCTATCCAAATCGTCTTTAATCTACAGTCTCTAATCCCTATTCCAGAATGATCTTTGATCTAATCTTAACTCTTGCGTCATGTTTGTGAAATCAGGTAGAGGTGAACAGAGAGATCTCTGGTTTGGGAGGGAGCAGTACGTTTGAATGCAGCTTTGAGGACTGCAAAATAAAAGAGCTACTGCCCGTCATCTGCCCACACTGCCAAAAGCACTTCTGCTTAACGTATAGAAAACCTTTTGCAGATTTACAATACTTCCAACATTTCGTGATATAATACCTGAATTTGTGTGACCTCAGACATCGACACCAGGATGAGCATCGGTGTGAGAAGCTGGAGACCCCCAAGCCTCGCATGGCCGCCACACGAGAGCTGGTGGAGAAGATAGTCGGTCAGTTCCATTAAAACCATATATTTATTTCCCAAACTGCTTGTTCATTTTGGATCACAGCAGGCTGGAGAAACTTAGCAAGCTTATAAAGTAAAAATGTATGAGCAATCTGGAAAAACGCTTTTTTATTGTGTAAATAGTCAGGTTTAGAATTGTAATATTTTTAGAGTTTATAGAGTTAGAGTTATTAGAGTTTAGGACAAAATGTGACATTATTGGTCATATGTGTATCTTGTTTCCACAAATTTAAATGTATATGATATTTTTCGCTTTTTTTTTATTAAATAAGAAATACATACAATTCATATTTATTAAATGAAATTTATAAAGATTTATAATTTACAAGAAAAATTAAAGATACTAAAATATAAACATAATTAAAGATTTCCCTTTTTTATTGAAATGTAAAAACAAGTCTTGTTTAGTTGTAAATAAAATGTAGACATTTTTCAAAAGCCATTATCCACACAGGGGTGGTTAAACCTCATTTTTTATGACTCATGAACTTAAACCGACACTGTTTTCAACAGAATCAAAGAAAAATGCTCCTGCAGCGAAAGGCAGAAAAGGAGCCAAAAATGCTGCCACCGCTGCCAAAGTGTCTCTGATGAAGTTAAAGATGCACGCAGCGGGAGATAAAGGCTTGCCACAGGTCAGCAACCCAACCATAGCACTGCTTTTCTGCAAGCTAACACCGTTCTCCTTCAGGCGGAGCGGACATACTTCCAGGTTGTCCTGCCCAAAGAAGCCAAGGTTCCCAGTTTAGCCATGTTCTTCTCCTCTAAGTGGAGTGTGGGGAAACTGGTGGATTTCGCTGCGTCTCAGGCCGGTCTGAAAAACAACAACAATGTGCTTGCGGCCAAGGTCAGCCTTCAAGTTCAGTTCTGGTCATTCACAAGAGCGCGTCTCTCACCTGTAAATGCCGCTTTTCTTTTGAGGTACAGAAGTTGCGTCTGTGTCACCCGGAGACGGGCGAAGCCTTCAAGATGGACGCCTGCCTTCAGTCGCTGCTGTCCCATCCAGATTGTCCTTTACACAACGGTGGAGACGTCATCCTGGAGTATCTGGACAGTGAGAGCTCAGGACTGGAGGACGTCACGGCTTATATTTCCTCTAGCTGAACACAGGAGCAGAAGTCAAACACTGCAGAGCACTCTCTGTTCCTCAATGTGAATGCCTGTATATTTGTTGAATAAATGTGGTTTTCGAACAGGAAGCCGTTTTTATTACCAGATATGATACGGGGGAATTAACCACCCTATAGTTATTATAATTAATTATAATTATAATTAATTAGCTAATTAATCACATCACAGAGTTAGACAAAACTCTTAATTTGTTTAAAAAAGTTTTTAACGTTTAAGTAAAAATGTATGCATTATTTTTTAAATGTAAAATTGTTCTAAAAATATACTCAAAATCTAGATACCATGTTAGTTAATGTTATTCATTTATACAGTCAGAGAAATCGAATATTTTATCTGAGCAACGTCATATTTTTTTCATAACTTCATACATATATATGTATATATTACTTTTTTTTTAAGTAATAAAACATGAGACATTTTGTTGGATGTGAAGCTTGTTATACTTAATTGTTATTTTCTTATACTGTACATTCAAAGTACGTACATATGTATTCGATTTATTTAGCACCTTATAATATTATAATAATGCTGAGAAATTACAGCATTATTTTTTAAATCAACTTACTGATTTTGACAACAATTATTTTAGTTTTAGTAATAAAATTACATTTTCTTCTGTTCTTCATCTTTCATTTCTGCTTCACATAAAAAATCTGTTTACACACAGTAAGGAGTTGGGACGCTAAAGCACCATATGTATAACATTATCTTATATATAACATAATGTTTTATAACATTGACCGGAAGTCAGATATTTTTCATTTTCAAAAACAGGCTTACTTGAACACTTAAAAAATTCAATATTTTTAAAACAAATCCGTAATTAACAATACAAAGTCCATCCAGGCCTCAGTGAAAGATTGAACTTAACAATAAAAATTGTATTGTGACATTCTTAAAACGTATTTCCAGTTTTATCCTAGTAATTTACAGCATTTTCTTGCAACCACAACAATCCACGACTAAGGTTATAGGTGTGGATTGTATCAAGTGAGACAACACGTCACAAAAGCCGTGCGGGGGTTTCTGGCTGGACTGATTTCTTTCGATTGTCCATCAGTCTCTTTCCATCAGGCTGTTACTGGGTGTAAATCTTCTTCTACACAGAGAGTGGGTGAAGAAACGCATCGATTTACTGGAGTTTTCCCAACAGCAAACTCCTGAATTCCAGACTGTTCGGCGTGCATTGGGTGTGTGTGAGCATAATCACTACCAGCATCACTATGCTCTTCACATTTCCACCAATACACACATAAATCATCTATTTAAACAAGAATAAACTGATAAGAGGCCTAAAGTTTTGCCTAGACTAATGTGGTCACGAAAGTTCCAGATAAGATCAAATTAAAGTTTATGATTCAGTGATTTAGTTTATGATTCTAATAAAATATTAAAGATGTGTGTGTGTGTGTGTGTGTGTGTGTGTGTGTGTGAGTGACAGAGAGAGGGACTAAAGAGAGTGTACTAAAGTGGGGTCCTATGGACATTTTTGGGGACATTTACGTGGGCCTCACAACTTTGAAGGGCTGATATTAGAATGATGTGTGTGTGTGTGTGTGGGGGGGGGGTCAAAAGAGAGACCCCACTGTGTTATAAATCCAAGTATGTGTGTGTCAATGCTTAATCGTTTGTGTAAATTGCTTATCATTACGTGTGTGTGTGTGTGTGTGTGTGGGTGTGTGTGTGTGTGTGTGTTTTGACAGTAATTGTAATTGTTTGTGCGTGTGTTAAAAAGTAGTTAATCAGTACTGTATTAGGTTTAACATTGTTTAATTATAACAACTATTGTAAAATATTGTTTACATTCTTGTGGTTCAGTGATTAGGATTTAATACTCTCACTCTCCAGCAACCAGACATTGCAGGTTCGAATGCCAGTCCATTAGGTGCAGACCTACAGTAACCAGCAACAATTGAGTGGCAGGTCCAACACATACGTCACTAATATATCCGCATAATATACTGTATCTGCCGCTAATGTATCTTGTTAAAGTAAGTGTTTCAAGCTTTGTCTATGTATCAGCTGCACAGATGCTCCTTTTGGGAAAAAAGAGTTCTAAAAGCATCTGATTTGTGCACATGTCAGAGACCCTCAGATGAATGTGATTCACAAATGCCCGTGAGGTGGTGGGACGTGACATGAAGAGGAGGAGGAGATGATGAAGTAGGTGTGTTAGTGCGTAAAGAGGGAAGTCTTGCGGGAATGACGTGATCTAGTCAGGTTTGTGATATAAAAGCGTTCTTCATTCTGATTGACTCGGACTAAACAAGTGACCACCCCTCGGAAGCCCCTGAAGCAAGAATCCAAAGAGGCATGTGAGTAAACGGCTTGGAACCACCAATAGGAGCATTAGAGATACTCAGACAGTATTGTGTTGAATGATATTAAAACTGAAGTGAGTTTGAAATAAAGTGAATGGCTATTCAACAAGACGTGAGTGAGAAACCTTTCGATCCTGGTTGAAGTACCAGTGACAGATGGGCTTTTTGCCTCTGCAGTGCCAGTCTCCCGTGTCAGACTCAGCATGCTGCCAGACACCTTCTCTCCGCCCGACACCAAGCGTCTGATTGGCTCTCGGTGGGGAACCGTGGCTCTGCTGCTGCTGCTCTTTCTATCCGCCTCGCAGACCTTCGCACAGGGGACCACAGTTGAACACGACTTCCACATTGTCCACAACGTCGACAACAGAAGTAAGTAGATGATTGTCTTGTGGTCACTACAGACTGTCAGAAAGTGAATTTTGAATTTTGCCAGTGAAATGTGCTTGTTGTCACTTTTGTTGATGTCTCTTTTTATTGTGATGCTGCAACAAGTGACAAGTTGATGTCACTTTTCAATTTTTTCCAATTTATTTCAATTACAAAACACAAAGTCAATATTTTATGTATTTTTTAATGATTTTAAGTGCCTTTTAAGTCTGTTGTTTCAGTGACAGAATAATTTAGACTTTGGCATTTTTTCTTAAACCAACGTTGCCTTAATAAAGAAAAAAAAAATCAAGGATGTGAAGGTAATCTTTTTTTATAAAAATATAATAATTGTAACAAATTATTGTTTGAAACACGTATACAGCACTGAATTTTTTTTAATATATATATTTTTTAAAGCTATAGACATATAATAATAATAATAATAATAATAATAATAATTGAACCTTTATTAGTCCCTCAGTGGGGAAATTTTTTCTCTGCATTTAACCCATCCGATCAGACACAAACTCGCAGCCACACAGTGGGGCGCCCGGGGGGCATGTGGGGTTCAGTGTCTTGCCCAAGGACACTTAGTTGTAGAACTAGTCGTAGGGGGGATTCGAACCGGCGACCTTTGGGACACCAGTCCAAGTCTCTTACCACTGTACCACAACTCCCCATATATATATATGAATATATATATATATACTCCCCATATATATATATGAATATATATATATTCATCAAATTATACTCAATTAAATATACTGTACTCTCATTTTGAAATATCACTGAAAAAGGCACAATTTTACTCTTGATTAAAGCATAGTCACAATGTGAAAAAGTGCAACAAACTTTCATAGTAAAACAATAAATGTGCAACAAGGGTGTTTGTGAACACACTTCATTGTTAATTTGGTAAAAGTAGGGAAGAGTCACTTACTGAAAGAATGGTTACTGAAACTACTGGTTTCGGACAGGTCCGGAGATTGACCCCTTCTGGTACGTGGGACGCGGCGTGAGACCCATTGGGCGCTTTGGGAAGAGACAGAGCGGAGCTGGTCTGCGGCCGGTGGTGAAATCTCTGGAGCTTCTGCTGAACGCGCTCAGGAGTAAAGAGACGGTGCTGACACAGGAGGATTCAGACTGGTTACCATGAGAGCGTGTGTGCGCGTCACACTCACACTGAAGATGCGTCACTTCACATGCATTTCACGTGCATTACCCTGGGAAATTGTCTGTACATATCACAGATGCAAATTATATTGTGAAATAAATCAGTCAAATAAAAGTGAATTCTTCTCAATGAAAGAAACAGCAACTTATTGACTAAACAGCTTTATTTTTCACAAGATGTATATATCAACAATTTTGGCATGGGGGATTTGTACTTTTGATTTTTTAAGCTTTTTTTCATTTTACATTTGAAGTACTTCAAGTTTCTGACACTTTTTTTTTTTTGATCATTGGCTCGGCATTTAGCAATACTTCAGTGAGTGCCATAGTTTTAAATAGAAAAATACAAGACGTCAGGACACTTTCAGTTCCACTGTGCTTTTCAGAAGACTTTTTTAAACATCTAACTGAAACGCAATACATGCTTTATACACAATCATTAGCAAAGACGACGAGACGAAGCAGGACCAGTTCAGACCAAAGTGGGGAAGCAGCAAAGAAAGACGCCACTGAAAGTACATTTCGTGCTTTTTTATGTATTTTTTTGATTTCTTTCTTTTGTTTTCGATCAGCGTAACGTCTTGTGTTGAATGTAAACCATCAAGTCAACAGTAAGATGATGCGTTTGACATAATGTTGGTGGTCCCTGCATAGTAAGTAAAGGAGGTATAATCAACTTCAACCTTCGGTGTAAAAAAAAGAAGCTCTGAGGAAATTTATTTTTTATTTTCTTTACGGGCCAATTTATCAGCTTCTATTCTCAGAAATGTTCTTAGTTCTTACAATTTGAGTTTGTTGGACAGTAAAACAAGGACGACTTTCCAGTTTTCATCTAAAACGTTGGGCTGAGCTTTGCTGCATTTCTAGACACACTTTCAAACAGGATGTTGCTTTCTCCAAAAAAAAAAAAAAAGAAACAAGACCGGTATTGATTTTCACAGTTGTTTCACATGCCAAACGCGAAGTCCATCACGAGAAGGAAAAAAAAACCTGAGTTGCTTGTGCAAGAGATAAAACCAAAGAGAAGGAATGGGAAGTGATGTCCAACAGGTTCTACAGGTGGTCACTTTCACAGACATCATACACTTAAAACTTGCTGCAAAGACGATGTTCTTCTAGTGAACCAGGAGTTTTTTTTTCCAGCCGACACACAGATTCGGACGAACGACACGAGAGCAATGGTCCCCAGATCCGTAGCGTTTACCTGCGATACACACTGTATAGGACAAACACACTATACATTTACCACTGCAACCCTTGTGATGTTGACTCCTTGTAAGAGTGTGGTCTCCATTAAGGCAAAATGATGGAGTGAATCGAGTCCCCTGATAGATGGAGCAGGAAGCTGTCCCACTCCATGGTTTGGAAGCATCCGAGGGGGTCAGAAGCCAGGTCAACACACCACGGGTGGGATGGAGAGAGCATTAGTGCTGATCAAAATGAAGGACCAGAAGTTGGATCAAGGCACTGGTGTGGAACAGCCTGATGGTCCTAGCAGTCAATGAAAACAAAATGAAAGGGATCCTGGGGGATTCTGTCCGGCTGTCATGGTCTTGAGTATTTCACTGGCTCTGATTTGGCATCCATTTCTGTCGTTGAAAGAAATCATGACAAAAAAAAGTTCAATTAATTTGTGTTCTCCAGAGATCTTATCTTGAAATAGTGTTGGAAATCCATTTACTTAATGCAATTTTTTTCTTAATATGCAGCCTTGGATAGTCGTTTCTTCCCTTTAAGCCATTTGCTTAAAGGTAATCTCACAAAATCCAATTATTACAAAAAGTTTCAATCCAAGCAGAGAAAAGGGGTGACAATATTGGATTTACTTATCATATACACTTTTTACCACCACTTGAAAACAACGTTTATATATATATTTAATGAGAAATCAATACATTAGGTTCATTAAATACTTTATCTTTTAATATATTATTTACACACACACACACACACACACACACACACACGCGCACACACACACACACACACACACACACACACACACACACTGTTAGGAGAAAACACCTATTTACAAACATAGAGACAACTGATTTTGCAGAAAAGCCACTTCAGATGTTCTTCTATTGGATGTTTTTTGTGACTAATGTCTAAACATAAAAGTCCCAGATTTGCTTGATGAAGTCGTATCTAATGGAAAATAATATATTCACAATGAATCATGACCATATCAACTGTCAATGCAAAAGAAAAAGTGTATTAATTAGTGGAGAGAGCTTTAAGTCAGAAGAGGAGATAATGGACCGTCTTCTTTATTTCATGGATGAAGCTCTGCACCTTTTCAGTTGCCTTCCATTACACATTTCTTTTCAAATCAAAATGTGTAAAATCACGTGTTGTGAGAATCTTTTTTTATGATTATTCTCTTTTCTTATTTCAGCTCAAGATTTGTACAAAACCAAATGCGTTTCTCTAGCCACATCGTTTTATCTGGGATTAATAGATTCATATGACGACTTCACAGACGCTTTGTTGCACGTGATTATCCAAAACTACAGACTGATCTTGAATTTATTCATTTAAAAAAAAAACTTAGCTTGAAAACTGCTTGAAAATAACATTGTGTTGTACAGATTTACAAATTGTGTGATCCATATCTAAGTTTTCTGGTTCTTTGATCAGCCCTCTTTCTAATATTTAACAATCAGATACATTTGATTAATTACTTTAATTCAAATGAATTGCAAAGCCTAAGTTCTATATAGCAGGGATTTTCTCTTGTTGGCAGCCTAAAGTTCTACTTTTACAATCCTGCTAAAATACGGATGAGTGTTCTCACTATGTGTCGCTATGCTATCTTGACTCTCAGTCAGTCCAAGAGCTGCAAATGAGAACATGTTGATCTATATACTGACGTCAAAGCTAGCGAGCGCAAATGAGACCTTTCCAGCTGAGATTTTGGATTGCTATCATAAACCCTTCCGTTCCTGGGTCTTTCATAACTTCAGTCAGAATAAACAAACTACCGGTATGTCCAAACCTGATAGACTTCTGAGAGGAGGAGCAGGCAGCTTCCTTCTCTGGTGGCGAGAGGAGTCCAATGTCTGCGGCTGAAATGGGAAAACAAACCAGACATTTCATCTAGACCCGTATTCTGAACGAGAGAAAAACGTAAAGACAAAACTCACATTAGGTTTGGACTTTTGGAACTTGGAAACCCTCGTGCATACAGATACATTCAGCCCAGCAGTTTTGAGGGCCGTTATTCTTGCTTCAATGTCTGAGATCTGGAGAAAAATTGTAAAAGCTTAATTTGATTTTCTCAATATACTTGATGTGAGATTAATTAATGAGATTATTTAACTCTTTGAACCTCTAAATAGTCAAAAAGTCAAAATGCTTCATTGATGATGCATCTTTGTTACATTTTAGTTGCTTTGAAACCCTTTATTTATTGCTGTTTATTGCTGTAGTAATGGTCCAAAGCATCTCAAAAAATAATTTCTGAAGCAATCATAAATACTTGAAAAAACAATAATTGGAATTTACAAACTGCCAAGACATACAAAAACATCAGAAGGTAGTCCTGAGAAAAATTTGCGCCAGTGATATAAAGACAAATATAAATGATCAAGCACCTGGAGCTCGGACTGCTGCACCTGAGCAGCAGCGGTGGCCACCTGGTCTTCAAGAAAAGCCAGGTCAGTGTCTGCGGTGGAGGGGCTGATGTGGCGAGCACAGTCTTCTAGGTCACTCAGCGTTCCCTCCAGACCGTAGACCGCACCGGCAGCCAGGTAGACCTGAGCACAGACAAAGATCACAAACAGTGGATTAATATTACTTATGAAGCTCTTCATACAGTAACAGACCGAATTTTCACTCTTAACTTTTAAAGATCTTACATTTTCCTCCATCTTGGTGAGACGCTGGCCCAGCTTCTTGCTACCTGGGCCGGAGCTCATTAGAGTACGGGCAGGAGATGGTTCTGGAGCTTTACCTTCTGCCTCTCCAAGCAAGTCCTCTGTGGCGTTCAGAACTTTCAAGACCTCCGTGGTAATGCTGCATAAGGATGCTGCCGAGTTCTTCTGCTTGAAGCATAAGAGAAGAAACGAGAACGGTGGAAAATTGCAAACACTGGCCTGGGTGAAAAAAATTAAAGTTTATTTGTTTTTGTTTTGAACTTTTGCAAAAGAGAAGCCTCACTATTAAAATGTTTCAAAGGTTCAATGGAAGCATAACATTTACAGACGTGGACAAAATTGTTGGTACCCCTGAAATTTTTTCCAAAAAATCAAGTATTTCTCACAGAAAAGTATTAAATTAACACTCGTATTGCTATATACATGTTTATTCCATTTATGTGTATTGGAACAAAACAAAAAATTAGGGAAAAAAAGCAAATTTAACATAATGGCACACAAAACTCCAAAAATGGCCTGGACAAAATTGTTGGCACCC
>MU204244.1:1010708-1020716 GCA_017309775.1 Paedocypris sp. Pulau Singkep
CCTTCCAATATGAGAGACTTGGAGCAGTTTGCAAAGGCAGAGTGGTCCAAAATTCCTCGTGAGAGGTGTATGAAGCTTATTGATGCTTATAGGAAGCGACTGATTTCAGTTATTTTTTCCAAAGGGTGTGCAACCAAATATTAATTTAAGGGTGCCAACAATTTTGTCCAGGCCATTTTTGGAGTTTTGTGTGCCATTAGGTTAAACTTGCTGTTTTTTTCTCCTTTTTTGTTTTGTTCCAATACACACACATGGAATAAACATGTATATAGCAAAACGAGTGTTAATTTAATACTTTTCTGTGAGAAATACTTGATTTTTTGGAAAAATTTCAGGGGTACCAACAATTTTGTCCACGTCTGTACATCAAAAGCACATGAAACAAGTAGTAGTGAACACATTTTAATACATTTAAAAGTTTAAAAAAAATCTATTTTACATTAAGAATCCCACGTAGCTTCTTCTTTTTTTTTTTTTATAAAAATACAGTAATTTGTTTAAAAAGAAGCAAAGGTGTTGAAACCCATCATACCTTTTACAAATCTCAAATACAGTAATTTGTTTAAAAAGAAGCAAAGATGTTGAAACCCGTCATACCTTTTACAAATCTCAAAATATGATTTTTTTTTTTCAAGCAAGAGATGTGTAAATACATCAGTACTAGAAATCCATCAATATAGAATGAAGATGATGTGGATTTGTAAAAGAGAGCGTAAGGAACCAGAAGAGCTAAAGCGACTTCTAAAGAGGAAGAGCAGGGCAGGAAGAAAGAGAGAACCTGTGTGATTCAGCATTGAATACTTCAGGAATCAATTAATGGTTCGGCTGCTTTTCTTTGATCACAGAAATAATTGATCCAAACTCCCAGCACGAGTGGCTTTAGCTGTGAAAGGGGCTGTGTGAGCCGGAAAATGGACATGAATATTGACTGAACATAAAAAAGGTGAGTGTACAACTCAGAATATCTAAAATAAACCCACCAAAAGGCTTTAAAAAGATATCCATCTGTCTATCCCTTGTATCTCCATCCTCTGGTACAGTTCATCAATTCATACATTGCAAGTGCAGCACATTATTGGTTCGAAACCTATTATTTGTTTAGAACGTGTCTGGAAGCGTAACTAATAGCACTAGGATTCTTAATTAAAAGATTAATAAAATACATCTTTTTTATATCCTGTGTGTATCTTTCTTATAATGCTTCTCACCTGCTGGAGAAAAGAGGAGAGTAACACAAGCTCCTGCTGTATCAAAGGTTCCTGAACCAACAGGAAGTTGTGGAGAAACAGAGACAGTGATTGAGACAGAGGGGGAAATTGTGGGGAAAAATGTGTGTGTGTGTGTGTGTGTGTGTGTGTGTGTGTGTGTGTGTGTGTGTGAGAGAGAGAGAGAGAGAGAGAGAATGAGAGTCAAACAGACTGACAAAGAGAGAGCAGGAAATTGTAGGCAAGTGACACTTAATATTAATCATTTAAAGAATTAAAACAAAATACCCTCCATCCCAATCATGTATTAAAAAGCTAAAACTTAAAGCAAGAAGAAACACTACCGTTAGAAACTTGAAGAAACCAGTACGACCCAGTACAAGTTTGTCCAAATGAATTTACCGTATTTTTCGCCGTATAAGACGCACATTTTCTTCCCCAAAACTGAGGGGGAAAAGTTGGTGCGTCTTATATGGAGAAAGCGGAGCGCGGTCACCGCCATAGGAAAGGCCACAGCTTCGGTCTAGCTCCGGGGCCGTCGGCCATCTTAGTACACTGATGTCATCACGCCCTCTGCTCGTAGCGCGGATCGTCAGCAGCAGGTGAGGAGCGGCAATGTGAAATCATTCAAGAAGTGTGGCATGGATGGATGGAATAGAAGACAACGTCTTATTTGACACCAGTGAGGAAGAAAGTGATAATGACTGTGTGGATCTGTCCTTCCTCATTTCTGATAGCAGCAAAGAAGAGGAATTATTGTGGTTCGAATAAAAACATTAAAAACAGCCTTTTTTTTGTTACTTTCACTGTTTACTGACTTTACTGACTGTTCATGTTACATGTTTGGCATACAATTGTTCTTAAACTGCTGTTAACTTTTATACAGTTAATATAAAATATTTTACTACAGTATTTAGTTCAGAATCTTTCCTCCTTTCCTCCTTTAAAATTCGGTGCGTCTTATATGGCGAAAAATACGGTAGTTCTATAGATTTTATAGAATTTTAAAGGCATTCCTTTTTGGCATTACCTTAAGGTTACCAAAGGTTATCTTCAAATTTGCAGTCTTACTCATGCATCATTCTACAAGCAAGATTCACAGAAATCTCATGAGCACCATGAGGCTTCTCTTCACCATGGAAACCGCAATCCCTATTACTCTGAGCTCAACCACATACAGAGGTGTAGACTAGAGAGTGGGAAGGTTCTAGAGAAGCTGACATTATAATGTCTGTGAAAGATCCAGCTATGGTGCAGATCCAATCAACCAATCACAAGGCTTCGAGCAGGTTAGTGGTGAGATTGATTGATGAAAGATGCTGATGCAGGTTTTATTGACTAGTTTAACAGTTACTGAGTGAAACAGGGCTTTGTTCCAAACATCCAAACTTCCTATACTCCCACACGTTAAACCAATTGCCAAATTACTAGTTACTTCATTTAAAAAAAAAAAAAAAAATAGGTTCTAAAGAAGCTTCCACATTAAAAATGAATTTTTTTATTATAAAATTTTAAGAATTTTAAAAACTTTTCATAAAAGTTCTTTTTGTTACTACACACAATAGACACACAGACACACATATATATATATATATATATATATATATATATATATGTGGGTAGAAAAAGCAGTGAAACAGACAGAGAGAGAGAGAAAGAGGGGGGGGGGTGAAGCAGAAGTAGAAGATAGATGTGTGGAAATAGAAGGAAAGACAAACAGTAAAATGCATATAGTCTATATTTTTAAATTCCCAAACATGAAAAGTTGGAAAAGTTTAATTTTTCACCAAAATTTTCAATTTTTTTGTGTTTTTGTTTAAAAGCTCTCATGTGAGGGATTGACCTCAAGTCAATTGTCATCACCTCAAGTTTAGAACAAAGCCTGGGTGTTAAATTCAGCAGAAGACATACCAATAAAAAACCATCATAACACTAGGTAATTTCTTCTTACTTCTGATGGAGACGCTGGGTCCTCCAGGCCACAGGGGGTGCTGTCAGAAGACCCCGTTCTCTTCATTTCAGCATGTCCCTCTTTTTCCGAACCAGTTTCAGATTTACATTTCCTTTGTGACATTTGCTTCATGTTATCATTTCTGGACTTCTCCTTTTCATTGCTGTCCTTCAATATCTCGCTTGCCTGCTCTGCTTGACCTGATATTTCTCCTACGACGACCACTTGCTCATTCTCTGTGGAACTTGTGCTCATTTTAGACTCCAGCTTCAGCTCTGATTTCTCGATTTCCAGGAAACGTTCCTTGCGCATGCTTTTCCTCTGCTTCTCTATATCACGCTCAATCTCCTGGTGTCGCTCTCGCTCTTCTCTCAGCTGCTTTTCCACTTCCCTGTGTCTTTCCTGTTTCATCTCAACCTGAATCTCAATCTCTCGCTGTCGTTCTCGGTCCCTCTCTATCTGTTTCTCAAGCTCTCTTTGCTTTTCTCGCTCCCTCTCTAACTGTCTTTCTATAGCTTTCTGTCTCTCCCACTCCCTCTTCTTCTCACGGTCCATGTTTAACTGTCTCACAGCATCGCTGGTGTCTAAATCTTGAACTCTCAGTCTTTCAGACATCTTTTCCTCCATCTCTTTTTCTGCCCTCTTATTCTTTCTAGTCTCTTTTGGTTGTCCTGTTTCTCTTGATCTGCCACATCCATCTCTGATTGGCTCAAAACCTGATGGTAGTGCATCATGCTGTTGTCCAACCAAGTTTTCGAGTTTGGAACTTAGTTCTTGTTCTAGTGTTTCACTAACAGAAAAGTCTCTGACCAACAGTCCTGGCACGCTGAATTTCTGTTTACCGGCATCTGATTGGCTCAGCAGCGGACTTGTGGCACTCGGTTTTTGACCTGTGTTATGACAGTCGGGCTCAGGGCTCAGAAGGTCAGGAGAGTTCACAGTGTCTGGAGGCGGGTAATTGAGGGAAGCTGGGTTTTCCTGGCTCTGCTGACGACGCATCATCATGGCATTGAGGAGCAAAGCACTATTCTCCTGAAAGTTTGATAAAGATGGAAAAAAAAGTCAGGAATTCTTAACAAAGACACATAATGAACTGAATAATATTGTGGGGACTATTGACAAGGTCTCTACTGCCACCTACTGGCGTCAAAAGTGTACCAACAATAGATAACCAGAGTGATAATCTAATTTTGCTTAAAATGCTTTAGATGTTCAAACTAAAATACCTGTCAGCAAATGACTGCATTTAATGACAGTTTGAAACATGTCTCTTGTCTTAGATAACTTGTTTTAGTTTACCTTTCAAAGATCATCAACAGTGATGCATATATTTGTTAAAACTTTAAAATATATATTACATCATTTAAAATGTTAGCGCCAAAGACAGGTTAAACGCATTATCAATATACAAATAATAGTATAACAGTAACCCTGCACTGTATATCACATACGGTTGATTTGCTCACCGCTGTTGCAGCGCTGTACAGCGCATGTACTCGACTATGCTCTGACATCTCGCGTTTGCTCTTCCGTCGCCTCCGTGACCTTTTGACCTGCTCACTGTGATCCTCCCCATCGCTACTGTCGCCTCCCAAACGGGGGTTAAAGTTCACATCCAGGACTTCAGGCCTCAGAAGAGGAGATGGAGAGCTGTTTGAGGGCTGCTTGTAGAGGGGATACTGGTGGGCTTCAGCTTTACTTCCGCGGGCCGAAGGACAGGTCGGATTTCGTGTTCGAGTGGAGGGAGCAGGTGAAGTTTCAGAGTCTGAATTGAGGGTCTCTGTGTTAGTGTACTGACCAGAAGAGGGCGAGGTAACGGGTAGATGTTGGGTGTAAGTCCATTCAGGATCATGCTGAGAGTCGGTGTAGTAGGTTTCATCAGACAAGCGTCGGCGAAACTGCAAAAGCGCGGCCCCCCAGCCCCCTTGATCCTCAGGGTCAGAGTCAGAGCCCATTTCGTCATAGGCTGACACCACGCCCGATTCCTTCTCCAAAATGCTGAATACGAGACTCTTGCGTTTGGTCAACAGACTGGGCCGAGAATGCTGGGAACTCTGCAGGGCAATCCAGTTACCATCAGGGGACTGCAGCACCGACGACACACCTGACGACAATAAAACACACTCACACACACGTCGACATACAAGTGTAACCAGACAAAGAAAGTCTGGTGGTTTCCTCACAGGAGTTGTCCAGTCGGTCGACGCTCTTCCACCCTGGAAGAGACAAAGCTCTGGACTCTCTCCTCAGTGAAGAATAGTTCTGGATGTCCGTCTC
Source organism: Paedocypris sp. Pulau Singkep (assembly GCA_017309775.1). Taxonomy (NCBI): domain Eukaryota; kingdom Metazoa; phylum Chordata; class Actinopteri; order Cypriniformes; genus Paedocypris; species Paedocypris sp. Pulau Singkep. The sequence goes on from MU204244.1 coordinate 1,016,142, forward strand.
TACCTCTGTGACTTCTGGGACAGCCAGGACCACTCCGTCTGCAGGGGCTTTATCTGGAGAATCATCACTTGTCAGTGAGAGAGCTGATTCTGATCGCTGAAAAACAAAGGCACAAATAAAACGTGCTGCTGATAATAACCCAGAGCTTGTGGGTTCAGTTCCCAGCGCTGGATCCATGTCTAACTGTAAGCTAGTTTAGAATCCTCCGATTTAAATCGTACAATTTCATTGTTATGTAAACATTTGTATAATGGTAAATAATGCATTGTATAAAAAAAATTATTTCTAAAGTAAGAATGAAAATAATACATGTTGCAATACACGTGTAACCAGTAGGGAGCGCCAAAGACTGGTAATGAAATCTACATCTATTTCAGAATGCCTGTACTGTACTATGAATAGAACATTTTACAACCGTTTTACAATAAAAAAAATATTAACACAAATGTGTGTGTGTCAAAACAAGCTCTATATATACCGTATTTACTCGCTTAATAAGTCGATCCCCCCACTTTAGCTGTGAGATTGTGGTATTCTGTTTAGACCCCTTTATAAGTCGGGGGAAAGAAAAGAGAGAAAAGTGAATAGATAGAAATGAGTAGAAACCCAATTTTGGGTTTCATATAAAGTCATTTCTGTTTTTTTAGGGCCCACGGAGACACTAAAGCGGCACAGGGAAATAATGATAGAACACCTGGTCAGATGCTCTTTAATCCTTCCTATAGAAATAATAAAAGTATTTAGACATCCTTGGTGGTAAAGGAAACCTAAAAATCAAGTAACTCTGTTTGTTTATGTTGGTATTAATCTATTTAAGCTATTGTTAATTTTTATGTTTAAGATTATTTTGTCATTTGTATTGTTGCAATATAATTTTAAAGATTTCTGGGAAAAGTGCCCTGCCCCTTTAAAGAAGTTCTCCCGAGAATCGGACGGCTTGATGTATTTTTGTACATTCTCAAAGTCTAAATCTCAAGAAAACTGTATAAAATAGCTAAAATAGCTAACTGACTAACTTTGCTAGCAGCTTAAACTACGTATCTACTAGCTTCACCACCTCTTCATCTGATCTTCTCATTCCTAATCGGCACATCACTGAAATCCTGCTGCTGTGTGTGCATCGTGTTATGAATTTATTGAACTTAATTATTATGAAATTAATTATTAACTGTCTTGATCTAAAATCAATAAATTCGGAAAAAAAACTGAAATCTCAAACACTTTAACTGCCGTTTTATAAGCCGCTCTCAGACATACATCTACAATGGGTGTACAGGGCAAATTGTGTAGAGGTTAAAACAGATTGAACATGCTCTTACCCACAGTGGGTCGGAGCTGGTGGTCTCAGTCTGGGCTACCGCGCCGTGCGGGGGCAATGAAGTAGGGGACGTCAGGTCGCTACTCTGAAACTGAGGCCATACAAACTCATACTCGGCCTGAACATCAGTTCTCTTCCCCCTCTGGATGATCTACAAGGGCAATGTCCGAGAAGGAAACATGGTCAGATAATGGCTGGTAAATCTCCAGAATTTGGTGCAACGTTCAACCTGTACACAATCTTACCAACACCTGAATTTGATGGAAAGTTATGATATCTGTGATATCCATTTAACATATGGTACATATGGCCAAACATAAATAAAACATATTTTGTTACATACATCTGTATAAAACAAAAAATATTGAAATCCTGGAGGGAGTGAGGAGATCGTTCAGAAGAAAACCGCTGCTTTTTTCAGTAATATATTCTACCAATATTATAATAGATTACATGATTCTTAATATTATTACAATTAAAGTTATTATATATACATTTATACCAAATATTATATGCGTAACAAGTGAAATTGCTTTGAATTCTTTGAAAAAAATGAAAGATTTGGAACATTGTTACTACTTTCATAACAAATCGTCGCAGTCGGATGTTGGCCTACTTCTGGTTCCGGGCCCACACTTCCCCTCACACTTGTTTAGTGTTTACTGATTACACCAAGAATAAACTCGTTCCACACTTTGCCGGTTCCCCTTTCAGGAATTGAATATAATATCAAAGACGTGTGACAGGTTTCACACCAGGCCGGTTTCCATCAAATAGAATGCCGGATATCGCACATTGCAAGTAACATATAGATTTATAGGCTCATGCGTGCAAACACACACAAACAAAGTGACAAAAGACAGTTGTGAAAACTCTTACTTTTTGAACAATTGAAGTGGCAAGCTCTTCTATAAGCTCTTCCTTATGATCACGCAAATACCGAGCTTCATTCTGCTTTTCCTGAGAGACAGAGAGCCGACCAAGAGGAAGCAAGAACAACTTCAGCATCTTAGATTTACAGCTATGTAGATATGTATGGTTCATTACAAATATAATCTGGACGACTCTTACCAAACTGTCTCTGTAGCTGTCGGCTTTTGCGATGGCCTCCTCTATAGCCTCTTCTGCCACACGCAGAGCGACGGCGAGCGTCTCCGCCATGCTGTGACCTAACACAACGGACAGAATAATGGACACAGAAGCACTTCCCTGGATATCGGCAGTGATTGATGTTTGGTAATCTTATATTTTTAGAGAACACAAATTTGAGTGTGCCTAGTAAAAAGTTGTGATAGATTATAATGGTTGCTTCCTCAAACAAACTGCACATTTTATTTAAAAAATGCACCGTATTACTCTACATGTACCGCACTTCCATTCCACTACCCTGTCTGTACGAGAAAGTAAAATTGCAAAAGAAAATTAAGAATATTAAAATAGTATTCATACATTTATCGGAACCTGTTGCATTACATATGCATTGCATATGCTTTTGAATAATTTCATTTTTTGAATATTTATTTTTCACTGCTACAGCAACCATGCAGAATGTAAAATTACAGAGGAAAATGGATACTTTACAATGTAAGTAAGCAATTACAAAAAAAAAAATTACATTTCTAAAACAGGTACATTTTTAGAGCCAAGTATGTAGGCATAAACACAAAAAGCAGGCCATTTTTGTTTCCAGATCATGCGAAAGTGTGTTAGAGGAAGTGAGATGAAGTGTGTGCAGGCATCAGCTTCTCCAGCTACCTTCACTCTGTCTGTATAGCGTAGAGTCACTGCCGTCACACACACTGCCATTGTCGATGCTGCCTTCAGGAGCGCTGACCTCTGAAGAAAGAGAGAAACCAGACCAACATCAATCCAAGTCAGGGAAGGGAAAAAAGTCTCCATGTTTTATCTGTCTCGGGCTTCTGGACCCCCACCCCACCCCCCAGATGTGAGCAGCAGCTCTGCCGCACATCTAAAGTGCAAGTGCATCTAAGGGAAAGCCTTCGGTCTGTATAATTAACAGAGAGCGTTCAGGGTGAATTCTGGAATTTCAGATTAAAAAAACGTCACAATCCACAAAACCGGAAAGATGTCACTCGTCCACCCAAGCAGACGTTCACCTTTCTGCTTTCCTTTCCCAGCTGACCCCGAGGGAGCTCTAGCTCGATATCACCATGACAACCACGAAGGGAAAGAGACCCGGCATTCCCTGTCTGTTCACGTCTCGTGCAATTCCGGGGGAAGACAGAGACGGAACACAGGACTCTTGAACAAACCCTGAACTGAAACAAATAGGCAGATTATAGACGACCTTGCAGTGGCATTGCATTCTCTGAATACACAGATGTAAATCCAAATCTTATATAACAAAATGTACAGTTCCAGAAAGTGTGTTGTACACATCAAATAACATACTGTCCATTCAGGTATTATCTACATTTTTTACATAATTGTTGCCATCAAAATGGGGGCAATAATTGTTAAATGCCCCACAGGGACAAATAAAGTTTATTTGATTTGACGTGGTTCTTCTTCTAAATCTTGAAAGCACAGCAAAAGCAGAGACATTAAACCAAGGTATGTTTGCACTAAAGAATGTAGCAAAGGTTTTATGTGGTTTTGCAAACACCCATCAGTAACGTGAAATATGGTGTGAAATATGCAAATCACTGCATCTGCTATGTTGGGCTGGTTGATGTTGGGTGTGACATCTATCTGTCTGTCCATCAAGTAATAAATATACATGTCATGTATGTTTGTTTGTATGTTTACAAGTTGGTATGTTTCCAAACCACTGTCAAAAGTTTTTGTGTATCTATCTGTGGAGTTATGAAACAGTTGAAGCCAAGGATGTACAATATCAAACTGCATACACAACAATGTAAAGAACATATACATACATGATGTACCGGAATTAGGAAAGGTCAAGATGTTTGAATTTGCGTCTTTGCTGAATAAAATAAGGGGAATTATATAATTTAAAAAAAGGAAAGAAAATCCGTAGTTGGATAGGGTTATATATGTAAGTTTAAATATGTATTTTTGTTGTGTGTAAATGTTTATTTGTGTGTGTGTGTGTGTGTGTGTGTGTGTGTGTGTGTGTGTGTGTGTGTGTGTGTGTGTGTGGAGCAGAGCAGATTAGAACCAGGGTTACTCAAGGGGTAGGATTAGCTCTTTCTCCTCATATACATTGTGTTTGTCTGAGTGTGTGTGTGTGTGTGTATGTGTGTGTGTGTGTGTGTGTGTGTGTGTGTGTGTGT
>MU204244.1:1043973-1053984 GCA_017309775.1 Paedocypris sp. Pulau Singkep
ATATATATATATATATATATATATATATATATATATATATGTATACTGTCGCATATATAAAGATTCCAATGTAAAGACTCGCTTTACTGCACGTTAGTCTTCGGTCGCGTTTTAAAACCTATTCAAAAGATAAGAAAGCTGCTCTGTTTAAGCGCATCGTTTGATAACTGCAATCTCTGCATAACTGCAAGTGCTTGTTTGGTCCAGGTTACATAGAGACACATTCATTTGACTGTGCAGGTTGGTGGGATGAGGTGCGTACCCACACCGCCGAAGTCTTGTGTTTGTGCGTTACAACAGTTTTGAAATGTTTATTTAAGATTGATAAATGTTTATTTAATGTTTATTTATAAAACAGTTTATTTACATTACATTTATTGTAAGCATTTACATAACACACATTAAGAAAACAATAATGCATAACCATTCTCATTAATGTGCCGTTTTGTTAGGATTGCTGCTTTCGGTGTTTTCCCAAATTCCAGGTCAAAAAGAACTTCAAACTTGATTCGTCTGATCACAGAACAGTTGTCCACTTTGCCACAGTATTTGCCATATATATATATATATATATATATATATATATATATATATATATATATATATATATATTAAATTCTTGGCTGAAACCAAAAACCGAAAAAGAGGAACTTCCCTAAAACCAAGGCATTGCAATTGCATAAATTAATAATGAAGTTTCAAAGAATAAATGAAACAAAATGTGTTTAAAATGTGCAAATATTTATCAAGCATATTGCAACACTCAAGAGTATAAAATATAATTCAAACTAAAATGTTTAACTTAACCTACTGGCCTGCTGAAATGTTGTAAAATTAAATGTAAAATTAAAATTAAATTGCATTTAAGTTTAAAGTGCATTCAGAACAAGTGCAAAGGATACAACATTTTCTCTGCAGGTCTTAATAATAGTATAAATAGGTCGCCGTTGAGCTTGTCATCTGACTGATTTGAGACTGTATTTAAAAAAGGCCAGTGGATAAAAAATATACATCTTGCAGAAATATGACTACAATCTGTCACATATAAAGTAGCCTAAAACAAAATAGCCTACGTATTAGTATTATTAGAGGTACTTTCTTGCAGGATTTCACTGAACATATCAGACAACGAGGGTGCAAACCCCTCAACTGGTGCTGAGAGACGAGATGTTTTCTGCTCCGTCTCTGAGCGTCCATTGTTGCCATTTCTTTCTCTGCTTTAACTCCTCCAAATAATGTTCTTTAAAACAAGGATCAAGTACAGTGGCGATGAAGTGCAGAGGATTCGAATATATTTCTTCGAATCGTGCGCTGACAGACTCTAAGAGTGGACTTTTCATAGTTTTTACCGTGGTATTTACCGCCACTGTGGGTGCTTTAAAGCTGCGATAAAAAGAATAACGTCCGCTAGAGCATCAGAGGAGCTGATCTCTTTAGTTTGCTGCTCAAACAGAGTAAGAAGAGAGAGAATGTTCTCTATTAAGAGCCACTGGTGTGAAGTGAATGTGAGCTTGTGATCTGTGCTGCACTATATGCCGCCAATGTTCGCGTTCAGCTCTCACCGTCTCTGCTTACGTCATCAACTTTCAGTCGTGTTGTTTCAGTGAAAAAAGTGTTTCGGTCAAAAACCGAAAAAGCACTTTTTGGAAATTTTCAGCCGAAAATTTTCGGTGGCCGAATTTTCGGTGCATCCCTAATATATATATATATAACATGCACATGAAAAACACATATAAACATATTTCCTTTATAAAGCTCCATTTACCATAATTTTCGGACAGAAGGTGCACTTAAAATGCTTAAAAGTGTTCAATAAATGACTCTGTAATAATGACTTATAACAAAAATTGGAAAAAACGTCACAAAGTAGATATTTGTTAATGGTACGCTTACATATAATCCAGTGCAGCTTTTTTCCAAAAAATATGGTAACTGTTTTAGCTGTGAATTGATCAAAAAAAAAAAAAAAACACACAACCTCACACACACACAAACACACGTTGGGAGTGTTGGTAAGCTGAAAGCCTTAAGAGAAGGTCACGCCAAGCCAAGAATAATGCAATTTTGACTGCACACTTCTTCTTTTCTGTCAAGTCCCATTACAGCACATTTAAAAGCTGCCCTGGTCTTTTCAATTACTGTCAACTTCATCTACAGGATGTTTTATGACTGACCGGTGTCACCCTGAGCAAGCGCGGGGATGCTAACTGAATAAACCCGAAAGACCACGCTTGTTTCCTCATCCATTCCCAAACCCCATTCTCACTATCCAATTATTATCTAAACCGCTAGTTTCATGTCTGGGTCACGTGGAGCAGGAGCCAATCACACTCTTAGCCTGAAGGCAGAACACACCCCATGGATTGGTGGCCAATGAATCACAGAGAAAGACACAAATGTACATTCACACGCTCACACTAATAATTATTAACCTACTATTCAATGTAAGATTCACAGGGTTTAAAGAGATTTGAATGAAGATCCTTTATTGTTTCACACTTAAGCTCCGGCTTTAAAGATCTTGCAAGATCTTCCTTACACACTCACCCGCGGAGTGGAGGATTGGAGCGCGACCCATTACGCATGTCAGGCCCCATCTGCACGAGCACACAACATTATTTCACCATCTGCGAGTCGATGCGTCCAAGCGCTCACGTCTGTCACGCTGTCTGAAGCCTGTAAGATCCAGTCAAGCCTGAAGACAAACCTTGCTGTGGCTTCTCGTTCTTCACAGTCTTTACTAGAACATATCGTGTTGTGATAAGTGTGGCTGCAGAAAGTGTGAGTGGAGGTATGTGACTAACTGAGTCAGACTCTCTCACATCTTGACATTTACCAAGATTATGTATTTATTTACATACAATGTAAACATGTTTTCACAACACATTTCTTTCATAAATAACCTTTAAATTGCAATTACATTTTTGCAGTTTTCAGACAAAATACAAAAAAAATTCCTCAATAAAATTCCAAAGAAAAATAAGGCACATTCAAAATCATAAAAATGTTTCTGCGCGCTTACAGAAAAAAAGGTCTGCATTATAATCAGATGTGCTTTATAGTCTGAAAAAACATTATAATTAAATATTATATGATAAGAATTTTGAAGACTTTTGTTTTACAAAAACAGAGAAATAAGTTCTAATCAAATCTATATAACGATTACTGCAGACATTAGAAGAATTGTAATTCTATTGCATCACAAAACAAAATCTGACTACATGGCCACATTAATTTAAAATAATGCTACCAGATCAGATTTAGGAGTAAAAAGCCGCAAGATGGAGACTGGGGAAATCATTATTTGCTGACACCATAAAATGTATGTTGGTCTGATATGAAAAAATCTCAAACCTAATTATTCATGCACGTAATTTTTCATGAACACTGAAGGAAACCAGAAGAATTAATCAGGATGGCAAATCCAAGCCTCAGGCACGAAGCGAGAGTGCATGAAAGATATGAAGAAAAAAACGGTTGAAAAGGAAAAACAAAACCAAGAAAAAACAATTCAAAATCATATTTTACACACACACACACACACACACGCAAAATTCCTTAAGGAAACTATTTGCCCAATTGTACATTTTATAACAATCAACCAAACTATTCCAAAATTAAAATGAATCGATAATGTTGTTATTCTATAAGACACCTGAAAGCATGTACACACAGACATACACAACACCAATATACACACAGAGCTTCAAAAGACGCTATACTTAAACTAACAATAAGTCAGACATTTATCACAATTCAAAAGCAAAACAGCATTGGATATGAAGATTTTCTCAAATGAATTCGCCCACCAATATGTGTGACCCACACAAACAATAAATCATCAGAAAATAAAGCTTCCATCTTTCTGCGCTCCACCCTCTTTCTTCTCCGACACGCACAGTGCAGAGCACCGAAATCTCTAGTGGGCTGGGCATAAATTCAACAGCAAAGCCAACATTTATAATACAGAACAAGGCTGTAAATGTGTTCTCATTACTCAAGCACCAGCCAGAACATAGAAGCTGGTCTTGAGGGGACAAAAAACGACTGGACCAACTCGTCTACCAGACTTATGCCAAGGTCCAGCACCCAGAATGTGGATTGTAGGAATCTTTCAAGATAATGATAATAGTAATACTTAGTAACAATAATAACAATAATAATAATACATGATCATCAGAGTCCAGAAACGGGTCTTTTCGGACCTAAGAAAACTGGACCAGATTTCTGAACACAAAGTCTTAATCACCCAAAATGTGGATATTAAGAAGCAGCATCAAGTAAAAATATGTTTAACAACAATAAAACAAATGATGATGATGATGATACTACTCCTACTAAATACAACAACAACAACAATAATAAATAATAATATTAATCATATATAGAATTCAATAATACACAGAATTCAAAATCCAAATCCGAATCCAAAAACTGGACTTGTGAGAACCAAAGATGACAGCACTAACACGTCTAACGGACACACATATAAAGAAGCAGCTTCAATGAAGAATAATAGGTTATAATAATATTAATACATAATTCCACCCTAGTGAGCAACCACAAGTTGCAACCATCAAACTAAAACTTCTTCAAAGACTTTACACTGATTATCAACAGAAACAGATTCTTCAGCAGACAATTCACAAGCTCCTCTGCCAGTACAAGGACAGCTGACCTTTTCAATCATCCAGCATGTGTGTATGTTGATTTGCACACGGAGGAGACTCACCTGCTCTTCTGGCAGGCGGCACAGATGTAACCTCTCTCGCTCCGGATGTATGTGCGGCAGGATTTGCAGATGTTGTAGTGGCAGTCCAGACATGGGCGCTTGGGATTGAGCAGGAAGGTGAACGGAGAACAGCAGCGGATGCAGCAGTGCTCGTTGAACTTGTGCTGCTTGGACAGAAGCAAACAGCGACTGCCTTCTTCCTCCAGCTCTTGCTTCATTTCACTAGAGATACCAGAGGACAGGAGGGGAGGGGTTGAGCGAGAGCCAATGAGAGAGGAAGTGGGAGGGGACAAAGGAGGAGGAGGGGTGAGAAGGAGAGAATGGAGGGGGTAAAAAAGGATAAAGGTGAGCAAGTGCATCTGAAGGAGAGGTTGAAGGCACACAGTCATGCAGAATAATTGGAGATGTTGTGAGGAATGAAAAATTAAAGAAATTATTCTGGGGAACAGAAGCACTGACGATACAATCTGCATTTTATTTAAATAAGTGGATAAGTTCACAAGAGAATTGGAAAAATGTAGACTAATTATCAGGCAAATATCTCCATAAGACATACTGTATACATAAATATACATTTTAAATACAGTATGTGTGTGCGTTCAGTGCATATCTTGGTTTGCTGCAGCGCAGATTTATTACCACATTGAAACCCAACTGCCATAATCTCTAGTATTTTTATTACTAAGATTCACATATGCAAAATAATCATTAATGAACATTTTTATGTTGCATTCTAACAACATTTGCCAACAAAGGTTAACTAATACTAACAACAGATGGCAGTATAATTAAACTGGCCAACGTTCTTCATGCATATGATCACAGAAATTGTTGCCTTTGTAGGCACCTCGCTGGTTTTGGAAGGAAGCCCACACATGCGCTGCCTATTGGGCCCACTGGTCAGTTCCCTGACTCACAGACGTTCCAATCCACTGGCCTAATGTTCTCACTCAACCCCGGACTTTATTCAAATGCGGAAAAATGACATGTATCAGTCAAGGGATGCAAAAAATGTAAAGTAAAAGACAAAAATCATTAAAACAACATTAGGAAATGTTTCTTTTAAACACTTATTCATTTAAACGGTGCATATACCTAAACAAAAAGTCAATGCATGTTTAACTTTCACATCATTATAACAGACAGAAGTTTCATCTGCCCTGAGATCCCATTCTAGTTCACAGTTTCTTGGTAAAAAATATCTCCAAAAGTAAATGACTGTTATTTGTTCTAAAATAATGCTTTCCTCTACTGGTACACATTTGTTTGCAACACCAAAGGAGATGGGTTTATTTTCAAGAGAAGCCATGTAATGCAATATAAGTGGCTTTGGATAAAAGAGTTTTCTGAAAGCATTGATATATTTCTAATCCCCACTAGTACATGGACAAATCTTAATACAACTCTGTACTACTTCAAGACTTGCTCCATAATCACACACACACACACACACACACACACACACACACAGACACACACGCATAGACTAGGGTTACGTTCTCGCAATGTATAGCCACACAAAAACAACAACCTTTATTGATAAATGGTTTTGTCTTTGTCAATAAATGCATACATTAAATCATTCATTAATTTAACAATATTATATACACAATGTAAAAGCTAGAAGAGCAGTGGACTGTGATAATTCATGAAAAAGACTTTTATACTTTTAGATTAAAGTAGTTTAATCTGTTGAGAATGAATTCCAACTGTTTGGAACGGATAATTGCACATTTCAGTTGGGAAACTAAGCAGGCTGGATTTAAAAAAATCGTTTGAGATCTTCACTGTCTTTCAAACCAATGCATCAGCTGCTGTCATTGACATTATTTTCTGTGACAGCGGCATTCTTGTTTACCATCTGCTTCCATTATGATCCATTACTGCTCTAGAAACAGGCTGCAGGTTAGAATTCATTAAACTGTTTAGAAAAGGCTTTTATATGTATATTTGTAACCTTGTGGAATAATGAGAAGTATCTAAGCATGGTCCTGAAGTCATGACAAATGGAAAAGGCTCGGTGCTGACCATGGTCCTGAAGTCAAAAATACACAAAGTGAACTTGTGTATCAATGCACTGTTAAACATCACAGGTGGCTGAAGCGCATGAGCATACATTTTATCTTAACTTAACTTAAATTCTAGATACACAACTGAATGTCTAAGATTGATCTGTGGAAATGATATGGAAATATGATCAGACAGTAACCAAGACCAAGGAAAGTAGTTAACCTACTTTTTCAGATTTGTTCTTTTACAAAGCTTGTGTATTGGAATTCACTAGATTACAGATCTGTTTTGGAGATTAGAGAGTGGTTAGAGATATTGATCTGCTTTTATTAGAGCACTGGGGAATAACACTGGGTTTGCTGAATCAGAAGGATTAGAACTAACAAGTTATGTTAGGGAGTTTATATTTAGAACACATTGCATGGTTGAATAAAGGATAACAGAATCTTGTAGCCCAATAGTCACAGCTTAAAATTAGCCATTAATTAACAATAAATAAAAAATGAACTTGTTACAATTTGCTGAATACATGAATTCCTAATTGTGTCTAAGTCTTTACTTAATATACTATCGTATAAAAAATGACCATAAAAGGTATAAACAAGCAAGCATTATTTAATGGTAGACTTTATGCAAGGTTTATTAATAATCAACAGTAATGGCCAGTACAGCCGCTCAGGCACGCATCACTTCCTCTGCCATAACTCTCTTCCTCCTTTACTGGTCATAATGGCAAGTCTATTAACATAAAAAAAACTCTGGTTACACCGCAGAGGCAGATAACTTAACCAACATAAACCAACAGCTTTACTCTTTTTTTACTCACTTTTGTGGCTGTGTATTGGAGTGTTGTGTATTGAGTATTGCAATCTTGTGGCATTGGAGCTTCAGATGCAAAGTTACTCAATGTTTTATAACATGACTAATGGAAACCCGACAACAAATATGAGTAGATTAATAATAGAGCTGCACGCGGCATTATGGGGGCTCAGCCTTTAGTTTCCGTTAGTAAATGACGAGATTCACCACGAGGAGGTGTAACACCTTAAATTTTACATGGCTACATTTTGAATAAATCTTTAAAAATATAATTGATCAAAATGAATTTTGAAAAAAATAAATATAACATTTATCATAACTCAGTTTAAAATGTATTTGGGCAATTCCATGCTCCCGTCCTTGTGGGAACAGTGTGGAGCACTTCCTCTTCCAACATGACTGTGCACCAGTGCACAAAGCCAAGACCATAAAGACATGGATGACAGAGTCTGGTGTGGACGAACTTGACTGGCCTCAACCCTATAGAACATGAATTAGAGCGGAGACTGAGAGCCAGGCCTTCTGGCCCAACATCAGCGTGTGACCAAAAATTCCTATACATCTCCTCAACCTTGTGGACAGACTTCCCAGAAGAGTTGAAGCTGTAATACTGTAGCTGCAAAAGGAGGACAGACATCATATTCCTATGGGTTAGGAATGGGATGGCACTTTAGTTCACATGTGGGTCAAGGCAGGTGACCAAATACTTTTGGTAATATAGTGTGTATATATATATGTGTGTGTGTGTGTGTGTGTGTGTGTGTGTGTGTGTGTGTATGTTTACATATATGTTTATATATAAATATACAGTATACACATACTGTATTGACAGTTCATCATATATCAATCCACCTGCCTTTCTATCAAGCCTTCAACCCATACATCATTTGCACTATCTCCGTCATCCGGCTAATTCCCCCATCCTTTCATCTGCCCTAAAAAAACTATTACAAAACTAATGATTTTTACATTTCAGGACAGCGATTTCAGATGACATATGACCTGGACATGGTCTGGACCAGTTTCAACTTGAGCATGAGGATTTATATCATCATAAATTCAGATGTGCGCTCCTCCCTTCTAAAGCAATGAGTCAGTGGACTCATAACTCTGCTCTTCACAACCCTTTGGGGACCAGGGTCGTGCATTGAATGCGTGGGCAGCCCAGACCGTTTAAACTAATGGTAAAGCTGCTATGTGCTGTGTGGTATGGAGCGCACACAGAAAGACTTATTAAACCGCTCATCGCTTTTAATTTGAAATATTGACTTATAGAGAATATCCCTGATTGCTCTGGGCAGAACACATACTGTATAGCGAAACCCGTAATAGCCATTAATCACACATAATCAGGCTGGTTTTAAGTCTTTAAGGATGGAAGATGCAGAGCTATTCACATCTGCACACACAGTTCTGTAAATCAGTTCCGGTCTTATTCCCACCTTGCCAAGATCTGCTGTCATTAACGGGGACAGAGACCAGAAAAGCACTCGGCAGTCAGTGCACAAAACACAGCAATCGCTCACAGACTTAGCATGTTTATGCTGTTCTGATGCTCACAGGAGAACGTGTAGAGGTCATCCAGCTCTCTCGTTAATATCCTGTAAATATTACAGCTTCGCGTTCTAACCGATACAGAATTATTTACTGTTGAAGGCGTTGTGTGTGACTATTTGATTGCGTGAGCTTGATCGTTTTGTGCAGGCGTGAGTTTGTGTAAATGTGTGTATTTGCCAGCACACGGCAAAATGTCTGGCAGCATCAATAATGCATTCACAATCTGACAGATTTGCCGCTGTGTGTGTGTGTGTGTGTGTGTGTGTGTGTGTGTGTGTGTGTACCAGATCGGTAGGTTCTCCTTCGGAATGCTGTAAATAATTTATTCATTAATTAATTTTGCTAAAGACAAAATGCCAGGTTGTTTATCTTGTGTGTGTGTTTGTGTAAGTGGGCATGGGTGTTTGGATGGAAAGGTCTTCTAACAGATTAGGTTTCCAGTCATGAGGAACAAATAGGAAGATGTTCTTAAGAATATTTAAAAGGTGTCAGTGAGAAAAACAAAAATAAAGAGGAGAGAAAGAGGCAGAGAGGATAATATAGCTGGGTGGGTGGGTGGATGGATGGATGGATGGATAGATGAAAGAATGAATGAATGAATGAATGAATGAATGAATGAATGAATGAATGAATGAATGAAAATTTAAAAAAGAGGGAAAGGAGTAGACGGCTGGATGAAAATAAAAAAGAAGAGAGAAAGAGAACTTTCTAAATAAATAGATGGTTAAATAAAAGAATACAAAAATGGATAGAGGCACACTGGATACTGTAAATGGAATGATGAACATAAAAATAAATAAAAAGAGATCGATCGATTGAGAGAGAGAGAGAGAGAGAGAGAGAGAGAGAGAGAGAGAGAGAGAGAGAGAGAGAGAGAGAGAGAGAGAGAGAGA
>MU204244.1:1054084-1064150 GCA_017309775.1 Paedocypris sp. Pulau Singkep
GAGAGAGAGAGAGAGAGAGAGAGAGAGAGAGAGAGAGAGAGAGAGAGAGAGAGAGAGAGATGCTGGAGCGAAAGCAGATGAAGCAAACTTTGCATTTATTCTTTTTTCATTTTTTTTTATTCTTCTACAAAGTCAAATTTAAGACCTCATGTGTCCTGGAGAATTCTACATTACAGAATCTCTCAGTGCTGTAACACATTACTTGAAAACCTTTATATTGCGGTATTTTTATTGGTGGATGAGATTAGAGTACAGTACATGCTGTACGCCTTCCCAGAGTAGTTTAGTGAATAAAAAAACCTTATCAGGCAGTTTTCGCTGCTTGAAGTAGAAGTTCCAGGAAAAGCATTTTCAGTGCGTGGCATTTCACGGCTTCACAGTTACCGGTTTTAGTTGTATTTTTCCTTATGGAAGCTCAGCTTTCACTCTCGAGGTTGGACTGCGTGGCTGATGACAGGCATGACAAGCCAAGCACTGAATCCCACGCCTCTTCTCCAGAAAGTGCAACCATAAATCTTCCTCTATGTTGCTCACTGCCCTTCCCCTCAGGACTTCAACATGTAAATTGTAGAGCATCTCGGTCTATAACACAGCCAGTTCTAG
Source organism: Paedocypris sp. Pulau Singkep (assembly GCA_017309775.1). Lineage (NCBI taxonomy): Eukaryota > Metazoa > Chordata > Actinopteri > Cypriniformes > Paedocypris > Paedocypris sp. Pulau Singkep. The sequence continues at coordinate 1,054,688 of MU204244.1, forward strand.
CAGCCTCAGTTTTATATATTTTATGAAAATCTTCATTTTGTTCAGACTCCGAATTTGGAAGTCTTATCCTCGGGCTCGCTTGAGTTGTTCCATGAATTGACAGTAACTATTTTAATGATCTTTAGCTGCGTAAACCCACATCAGGCCTGTGTCCTGAGAACCCACTACATTTTAAAACATTTATTAACGCATTTTAATATTAATTTCCACTTTTTAGCAACATGCAAGTGCTGCATACAGGGCAGTGTGGTCTAGTGGTTAGGAAGTTAGACTTGTGACCAAAAGGCCACAGGTTCAAATCCTGGAGTGAGCAGTTCCACAACTAAAATACACCGCAACCTAGCCTGCTTGTTCTGTAAGTCACTTTGGACAAAAGCATCAGTTGCATCTTAAGCAAAAGAAAAAAAAAAAAACACGAATCCGATTATATAAAACAAAAGATGCCAAGTCTATAAAAATGTCCAGACAAAATATACAAAAAATATTAAATGTCACAGTAGAAGAGATTATAGTGTTACTGAAGCTAGAAATAATGAAAATATTCAACAGCACGTTCTAAATATATTTTGTAATACGTAATCCAAAAATTTGCAATTATTTCCCCATATCTCTGTAAAACCATTTGGTTGGGGAAAGCAAGGCTGCTAAATCTCAAATTATTGTGAACCGTCATTCAACGAGAACCTTTCAAGAGTTGAATCCATTTTTGCATAACAGTAATTTTCCATTTTATGATTTGAAATTAGTCAGCCTGAAAACCGGGGCAGCTACTACTGGGAGATCTGGATGTGTTCAGGCACAATCTAAGTAAATAAAAGTAAGAAAAATAAAATTTTCCAGGAAAATAATACGCCACAAGTTTAGGAAGTTGAACGATTCCACAACAATGGTTAAGGACTACTAGTTAATAATCAAAAAAGCGCCATAACAGGAACTCGACAGGAGGGTGCTGGTGCAAATTTCTCCCTCCAGTAAGACAGAATTGAAACACTTCAATTAAAAGGCATGACAACTGAACCTCTGTTGAGAAAAACATAAAGAGAGCAGAAGTGCTGCTTCATGGTATTAGCCATTTTTCTCAGCGGTATGTTTCACTCAGTTCCTATCAAAGCAACACAACAGCTCTCCTTTCTCTTTCTGGATAAAAGGGACACCCTAAACACCATATCCATGACCAAATTCAGAAATTCCTTTTGATTTCTGAAAAGCTTCCAGAAGCTTCCACGCTTCAAGAGAAGGTTCTTGGTTTTGAAGGTGGATTTGATTCCCAGATCTGTAAATGCAACGTCTGAGCCTCTATTTAAGAGCACAATTGAATTTCTGAGCAAGGCAATAAGGTTGAGGTGTTTACACACCTAAAGCTTAGAAGTATGAGTGGAATTACTGAATAAAGAGAAAGCACAAAAAACACATTCAAAGATTCAGCTTCTGGAATCCTAAATTTTATACTAATGTAACTAAACGTTTAAAATATTCAGAGAAGCAAATTCAGCAAATGTTTAGTACTGCTAGTTTCTTTCACAAACACACATTTCTGTGCACAACATCAGCACTTTGTCTCATAAATTGGTTTAATAGCCTGTGGGTTATGAAGGTCACGAATGGGCTGCAGGGTGGAAGTTCTGGGGAAGCAAGACTGGAAATTGGTCTTTATTTAAAGAGTCAAAGGGAATCTAAATCAAGCGTGTTCAATGCCGCTCTGCCTGAAAAAGAAACGAGAGAGAAATGAGAGAGAGAGAGAGATTAAAACAGAGTAAGAGAGAAGGAGAGACGGACTGAGACAGAGAGTAAGATTGATAGAAAGAAGAGCAAAGTTCTGTACGTGTCAGAGTGATGAAGCACATCTGAATGAGAGAAGAGTCATGAAGATATGAAACAGGACACACTGGGAGAAGAGAAAATGCTGCAAAAGAGAGAAAGTATTTGTAATAAAAGGCTGACAGAAAAAAGGAAGACACGCTAGGAGAAAATGTGATCGAGACAAGAGATACAGAGCCTTAAAAACACTGAGCGGAGAAAAGAAAAGAAAAAACAGAGGAAGATTGCATAAAAAATTATGTGTGTGTGTGTGTGTGTGTGTGTGTGTGAGAGAGAGAGATAGAGAGAGAGAGAGAGGCAAATAGAGAGAGAGCTAACAAGCAGCTGTAGCCTAGTGGTAGAGTTTATTCTTGTGGCACTTCATCAGAGGAAACGCTGAGGGATGAGAAGAACATCCAGCTCGAAGAGGAAAGGTTCAGTCTGTGCCTACTATACTTATATCTAAACACGCCACTCAACTTAACAGTCGAGGTTCTGCATGTGATAAATAAGCTGCTTTGCAAAAGCAGATGGGACTGAATGAAATGGTGTTTTTGGCTGTTGCTGAATTGGAATGTTTGTTACTTTATCTTTATCCAAAGAAGCCGCGATGCAATGCATTACAGGATTCATAATGCGTTACGAGAGGGTTAGGATTTCACAGAAATGCCATTTAGGTCGCATATGTGGCAAGTAGATTTGTTTAAAAAAGATGTATATGTGTACAAAATACCTAGTTTTAAGGGATGAAAACAATAACATTGTTGAATTGTTGCTATGGATCTTTGACCTGGATGTCAGAGAACATCTGTAATTTCTCAAAGAACAATATGAAAAGTGGCATTAAAAAAGGAAAGGATTGAAAGAGCACTTTTTAATCTATGTAAATCCTGGATTATATAGATTACAAATTTAGGGTTATATAACAAAGTATTTCACCAAATAATTTGTCTGTATAACTAAATGTGTTTTTAATAATATAATAAAATAAACATTGTATAGGGTTATGATTTTTTAATAGTCAATATAGTATAGTCAATAATTTAAAAGTGTCCTGTATTAAATGTTAATGATGTTATACATTGATGTATTGTTCATTTGTATTTCTTGAACGTCAATGCGAAGTCATGACTGTCCTGTCTGGTATATTTCTTTTTAGATTTATATTCTTTACTTTTTACTACAGATTTTACCATTTCCATATTAAATATTTGTAAGAATTAGTTTGATTATTTCATACTTTTGTGATGATTTTTTAAAAATGATTCCTTGTATTCTACTTGTTAGCAGTCTACATTTTCTTTTTCTTCACCCTTTAAAATTGTATTTATATTTTTATATATATATATATATATATATATATATATATATATATATATATATATATATATATATATATATCAGGGCTGTCAAATGGTTAATTTTTTTAACTAGTTAATCGCACTTCCCCAACCAAATTAATCGTGATTAATCGCACTTTAATGACTGAAGCTGGAAATATTGTATATTGAAGTATAAAAAGTAAATGAATGTAAATTCAACACTAAACAAACACTCATCTAAATAATATTGCTTAGACATTTTGTTTTATTTGCAGTTAATGGTTTATTTGACAACATATTTGCAAAAGTGCAACGATAATGCAAAACATCAAATTAGAAACACAACTGTTGAATGCCATATCTCTTAATTAAAAAAAAAAACGGGTATATATTAACTGACCTTCAGAATAATCAATGGCAATATAAATATATTTTCATTCAACAAGTAAGTAATAATGAGGGGGGGGGGGGTCAACAATTGCACTTAAATAAATAAATTGCAATAAAGTAGTGCTGCTGAAAGTTGAGAACATTTATGAACTTGGAAACAATTCAGCTTAATCATCCTTCACATTCAGCCAGTTGCTTAGACAAACCAGTCTGTGGCCGGACTGTGGCCTCGCTTGTTGGCCGGACTGTGTTTAAAGTGCTCGACGATCTTGTGGCGTTTGGCGAGGACACTTTCAAATGTGCAGGGCATGTGTTCAAATGGAAGGAGTCTCGCGACAGCAACCATGCTACAAGCGCTTGTGCCAAGTGTGCTTAACTTGTCCTCGATCCCTTTGCTATGCCCAGAAAATGATCGGCACATGCCACCGCAGTGTCGTTCAGTCGTTGTAGACACAGTTAGTGCGAATGATTGCATTTTCCAGTCTTTATCAATGAAGAGCGCTGTTATCCCTAAGTAGTTGTCATTGTTAAGAGACGTCCAGTGGTCCCCTGTGAGCGCGATGTGCGTAGCTTGCTTTAACATGTTCATCCGTTCTGATAAGATCTCTCAGACCATCGTCTTGTACTATGTTAATAGGGCGGCAGTTTTTAGCAATCCAAATAACCAAAGCATCCGTTACGTTATCACTTACAGATCTCATCATTTTACCACAAACACACTCCTGCAACTTACATTGGCGAAGCTTCGTGGGTGTGCTTTCCTCGCTAAAGAATGTTTAGCTTTTAGATGGTATTTCAAAGAAGACGTACTTCTTTGGTAATTAAATCCAGCTTTGCAAAATGTACAAACTACTTTTGTTTTATCAAATGATCCATCTGGCAAAGTATTATAGTGAAACTTTCCTTCGAAAAGTCCTTCCTTGCTGGTATCCATTGTTTGCGCGCGGAACAAACCTCGGCCTTTGAACGTCAGCCGTACGTTAGAGCGCCACCAGCAGGAAGTGAATAAAACTGCAAGCTCATTAATTACGTTACATTTTTTTATTGCGTTTTTAAAAGTAAAATTAATCGCATGGGTTAACTAGTTAACTTTGACAGCCCTAATATATGTAAAATATATATATTAGACATTTTATACACATTTCATGTATACTTTTATATTTCTAGTTTTCTCTATAACTATACAGTATACCAATCCATCCAGCCAATGTACTGTATAAACATACACACACAAACGCACTGTATACACATTTACATAGGTATTATACAAGTAGATATATAAAAAGCTTAATGGAAAAAATAAATAAATGAAAAAATGTCTGACCCAACCAGCATCACTCAATCTCTGCATCAAAGGCATATGCTCATTTGAAGAGTTGCATTCCCAGCACGTTGTGGAACACCAAGAGTTTTTGACAAACTCATGCTAATCACACAATATTTTATCATTAATGAAACCATAAAATCTTCAGAGCTGCAGATGTTCACACTCACGCGGCTGAGCTGCCATCAATAATACATGCACATTCATTATAAAAAGGCCTTTTTTTAAAAAGCAAATCCATTCAGCAAACCCCTTACTTCAGTTTAAAAAAAAACCAAGATGGCTGAACAAACAGGATCTTATTTCAGTCAAAATAATAGCACCCTAATTGATCCTACAGCAGAAAATGATAAATTAACTGTAGCATCACTCAATTCAATTCAATTCAGCACTTCAACAGCACATAGAAAATATACAAGATCAAGAACTACAAATTCCAGTCTTCCCAAAACCCTAAAAAGCATCTCTCAACATAAGAACACTTATTCAGCTTTAACTAATAAAAGAATAAAAAAAAAATGCCACAATTATGGAACAAATTATTATTATTATTATTATTATTACTATTATTATTATTATTATTATTATTATGTAACAAATGTAATTTGTTTTTATTGTTTGTCATAATTATTGTCACATTTAATTTTTATTGTTTGTTTTAGTTTTTATTGTTTAATTGCAATACAGTGAACCCTCGCGGATTCACGGCTTTGCTGATTTTTTAAATTATGCTAAGACTGGTACTGAGTCTAAACGCCAACGAAAAAATGCAGAGAAAGTGACACTTTTCAACATGTTAAAAGATGACAGAAGTTACGCGTCCACAGTCCTCCGTTTTGGAGTGAACGAATCAACGAATTCGCTACATTAAGAAGAACGAGGCAGCCATTACGGCTGCCATCACCTTTAGAAAGTCAGCGAAGCGAGTTATATATATATATATACTTTTGATTGTTGTACTGAGTGGTTTGTTAACAGAATATGTACTTTAATAAAGAAAACTAAGGTAAAGGGAGTGTTTTGAAAGTCTAAATACATGTTAAATAAATACGTAAAATATGGTGTCCATACTTCATGGATTTTCAGCTATCGCAGCCGGGTTTGGAACCTATCTACCACAATAAACAAGGGTTCACTGTATACAACACAGTGAAGCAAAGATAATTTCTCAAACACACTCACACTAAAGTAGGATCCTGCCATTGACTTGCACAGAACCATATACTGTAGCACCCCCCACACACAGGACTACTACACTCTGAGCTTTTGCCCACTTTGATAAAAATGCCTGCAGACTTGATGCTTAATGAGCTTGATCAGCTTAATGATCGATGAATTTCATCTAAAACGACTCATATATTTTACATCTTGAAAAAAAAAATTAGCTTGAAAAACTATTTATGTAAAAATCACGTGTGCGTAAATCTGAATTTGTACGAATCAGACAGGATTAACGTTCGACGGTCATTTGGCAGTAAATCATCCCGTATAAGATAAATGATCCAAGTGTCTTGTTTCAAGTCTGTGATTTAAAGACCAACAAATAGTTGAAAACCACCATGCTAAAAAATTCTGCTTCAATCTGTCATCTTTGAGAAATTGAGGAGAAACACGTGGACGTTCCGCACATACACATCGTTGGTGCGCGATGAAGGAACCGCTTGTGTTTGGTTCAGAAGCAGCGATTAGAGATCGGAGTCTCTGGGCTGAAACCACCAGCACTCACAAGAGCTTCAGTAATTATTAAACACACTACATTATGAAGAACACACGCTGAATTTAAATATCACAGCAACTCGCCAGCCTCACATCTTTTACGTCAAAGACACAGTGTGAGAGCTGTGTGGGATTCTAAACTAAACATTCAAAAAAAAAAATCTGAAAAGTTCTGCTTTTAAAAAAGTACACAATGAAATTAATATTAAAATAGTATGGTTGAATAGGTATGTCCTAATTTATTTTAAATAATAGACTTTTTTTCCGGTTACACCACATTTTAAAGATTGGAAATCGACTGGAAGAACTTGATCTCAGTTAAAAAAAAAAAAAAAATCAACGTTTAAGCATTTGTTTTAACTTGAAGCTTGAAATATTCAAGAGAGATTTTATAGCTTATATATTTTTATTCCATCTTATTTACATGGATAATGCCACTCCTTACTATACAAGTATATCGCTGCTTTATCCAGTATACTGTAGCTGTCCAACGATTACATTTTTTTAACTAGTTAATCGCACTTCCTCAACCAATTAACCGCGATTAAATCACAAATAATAATAATAATAATGTATTATTAATAATTCTTTAGTATTAACCATCATTAATAACATGAACAAGTATAGAATCTTGTAATATTGAATATTGAAGTGTAAAATGTAAATTAATGTAAACTCAACACAAAATAAACAATTTTTTAAATACTGTAATAGATCGTTTTGACTAAAGAAAACAATGGTCTGTGCGCAGTGCGCACGTGCACGCAGTCATTTCAGCTTTGCAAAAAACTGTACACATAATACTGAATGGTTTTGAAGTGAAACATTGACCAAAGACCAGTGAGCAAGCACATACGCGACAGTGGCCAGGTAAAAAAAAAAAACCCTCTTTAACGAGGAAAAACCCTGTGGAGAACCCGGCTCACTGGTGCCAGTCTCCTCCGGCATTCTAACACTACAAAATCAAATGCAGCCTTAACTTTGACAGCCCTAATAAATACACACATGCTTTCATATTATGCAAATATAAAGATTTGTTTATATGCACACTTCATTTACTGTTATTTATTTCATGCTTGTAATAAGTATAGTGTATACACTAACTCCTAATCGACACACTGTACTTCTGCTGAAGCTACATGATGATAAAAATTCAACCTGACAAAATGTTCTGCAGAACCGTGCCACTGTAATAAGAATCTAATGAGAACCAACACGCAGAATGAAAATAATGAGGCGGAAAATGAACTTAATGATTAAAATAGTCACAATATCATAATGATCCGTACATTTATCTTGATAGGTTCATGACAACGAGGAGCGCACGAGGCCGACATACTCTCTCACACACTCATTTATACGTCACACAGCCATTAGTGTGAATTAGTGACCGGCCGTTGACCTCCGACAAGCCCGACAGACCCCAGAACCATTTAAACAGCAGTTGGCATTTCAGAAGTTCAGGCTTCCTGACCAGTGAAAAGAGCATCGGATACGACGACAACACAAATGAGGAGTTTAGGAGGCTGAGTGATGAGGAAGCGCATGAGCCGGATGAAACGGTGACCGTGAAAGGTCAAGCGCTTGTCCATTAATGCGGCATGAGTGGAAACAAATCAGCTGCTGTGTCCATCTAAGACGCCGCTATTACAGGCTTCATGAATTCAGGCTCTCCATCCCCGACACTGCAGCTAAACCTGCGGCCCGGGCACAGAGAGGACATTAACTATTCAGCAGCCCGACACGCTCGCACACGCGGCCACACACATGCACACTGAGACCGTGACAACCAGCAGAGAGATAGACACAATTCCTTCAACTCAAGCTCATCAATGCAGCTACAAGCACAACGCTTCCATCCAACTCCCTCCATCTCCACACCTTGTCTCTTTATCTAGATATACTGTATACCCATTGTGTCTGTCTCTCTCTCTCTCTCCCCATGCCTCACCATCTTTCTCTCTTCCTGTGTCTCTTCCTCACTCTTTATCTCTCTGTGTCTCTCTCGCTGTGTATCATTCTTTGCTCTCCCTCTCCTTGTCTCTCCTCGTCTCATCCTTGCTCTTTAATTATCTGTCTCTCCCTCTACCAGTGTCTCTTTCCCTCTCTTCCAATCTTTCCGTATGTGTGTCTCTCTTGCGTTCTCTGAGATTCTCTATCTCTCTCTCTCTCTCTCTCTCTCTCTCTCTCTCTCTCTCTCAACAAAAACCCTGACATTTTACACTGTATTGACAGTAAACTAGGATTCGAGTTACTGGGAATCTGATTGGATAAAGACGTTGACTAATGCAGAGATGTAAATTGAATACAAAGAGATTTGCATTGCAATTTCATGCTTATCTGTAAAATCAAGCCCACGACCAATCCTAGCTGTTTAAACTGAAATACGGTGAAACATAATACAAATACAAACAAATGTGTGCTTTTAAGTGGTAACTTATCAAATGAGCCTCAAAGCGAATGATAAAAAACAGTCTTACAAAATATGAGTTTACAGTGTAAACTCCACACAATGAAAAGATGTTCATAAAACCACTCCCAAAAAATATGCGCGAATAAAAAAGAAAAATGTCTTTACAACAGCGCCATCTGCTGTCTAAAAATGTTTCATTCCCTTTCAAGTAAGAATGAATGACATAAACTAAATAAAGTTGAGCACTGCATCACTGAGCACTGTTGCTCTCCCCATGTTCAATTTTACACAACTTGTTTTTTAAATATACGTATATTATACACTATATATACATCTATATTGATTTTGTAAAGAAGTCTAACAAAAATTTAATTTAAGACCAATTTGTAAAATAACCACAGTTAAATATACACATGTACTGGCGTGTATATATATATATATATATATATATATATATATATATATATATATATATATATATATATATATATATATATATAT
>MU204245.1:3973-15882 GCA_017309775.1 Paedocypris sp. Pulau Singkep
TCTAATCTTCCTGTTACCTACTAATAGTTCCTCTCTGACCCTTTTTACTGTAAACCTTCTTTTTCAACATGTTTTTCTAAACAGTGAAATTCTAAAGGGCCGAGTCACTGACCTGTTGTCTGTACTCGGTCCAGCCTCCGCTGTCATTCATCCAGTACCAGCCCCAGTCAGAGGCCGGTGGAGGGTCAGTCACGGAAACCACTGTGGACAGGCGGCGGGCGAACGACTGCTCACACACCCTGGAGGTGAAGTCCACCAGCTGGACCCCTGAGCTTCCTTCAGTGATGCTGCAACAGATCAGACACGGTGTGTGAGTGTGTGAGTGTGTGTGTGTGTGTGTGTGTGTGTGTGTGTGTGTGTGTGTGTGAGTGTGTGTGGAGATCGGCCGGCGAGCTCAACTCTACAGAGGAACCGGCGATAGACTTTGAAAACCGAAACTTCTTCTCAACCAGCTGCAGTTGGCACTGAACTAACGCTTCCTGTGCTTTGGTGGCTTCTTCCGTCCGCTCCTGAATCTCCACCTCAACTAAGCGCTTCTGTGTTTTCAGGTTGTAGAGCGAAAGCAAGCCATCCCCGCTGACGTGGGTTGAGGCCTTCATGTACGACAACAGCTCCTGCAGCGTCTCCAGGGCCTTGGGCCTTTTAGCATAGGCCGTTCTGCAATCTAAAGAGGCTTCTAGAAGGTCTAACCGGGGTGGGTATCTGGACTTGTAGTCTTTCAGTTGATAAGGTTGGGTTCTGCTGCATTGAGGTCTCTCCACCTGATCCATTCTTCTGGATGGAGCAGGACTTGCCGTACGCTTATTCTAACTTTGCTGTCGACGTCTAGCAAACGCTCTTCACTCGCTCTTGGAGCAATAATCCAGCAGTGTTTATATAAATGAACACACCACCGTGGCAACGTTCTGTGAATAGCTCTGTCAACTAACCGCCGCCGTGTCCACCGAGTAACGCAGAACGACACAGAAACACGTCTAACGTGACTGTGACTGTGAAAGCTTTTGAGCGTTAGTTAAATGCGTGAGAGAATAGAAGAGAACAGTCCGTCGTCAACGGCGAATGGTTTGGCAGCGTCCTTCAGAGAGAATTAATCACTTTATACTGTACAATTTACTTTTTTTAAACGAGTCTTGTTTTTTCATTTCATCATGACGTGAGTGAACTGAAAATAACATTCACACGCGTATCATATATTTTATAAATATGTATGTGTGTAATATCGTTCGAGAAATGTAAAAATAGAAAGATTCTTTAGTGGAAATTTGTTTATTTAAAATAGAGTCACTGAGTCGGTAATGAAGTCAACTTCTAGAAGTTTATTAATGATTCTACTGAAAGTAGAATCAAAGATTCTGATCTGCAGACAGAATGAAATCTCCAGGACCTGGAGACCGTAATCGAAAAGAGTCTCTCCCGAACCCAGTTTCCAACTCATCGCTTATACCCCAATAAAACGATCAATGATTAACAGAATGATCTGATCACATCAGCTGTTTCATATCAAAGTTCAAATTTCTGCCTCGTAAGCATATGTTTAGTCACATACGCATTAGGCCTTTCTCTCCCCAGACATTTCACTAAAATACTAAAATCTGTTCATAATATAATTTGTAGTCATTTTCAACCACAATTCGTATTTCGAATAATCTCAATCCGAAAGTGATCCCGACATCAATTCAACTTCTTCTTCTTCTTTCTTTTTTTACGGCGGTTGACATCCAGCTTTTGGACGTATTACCGCCCCCTATGCCCCGGAGTGTTTCACTTCATTTATCCACCTTATCTCTGTCTCTTTCCCCATCCCTCCACCCTCTTCCCCTCAGACCCGCTCCATCAACTGGGTGTCTCTGAGAACCTCTCAGAGCTCCTCTCTCTCTCTCTCTCTCCTACCCTCTGCTCCCACTACCTCCTTCTGTAAAAGATATGAGGTACAAAGAGAAATAATGTGGGGAAGGCTGAGGGAGATGGAGAGGGAATTCAACAACTCCATTCGCAAGTTCAATATTGGTTGAATTTATTACTGGTTGAATCAATATTACTACACCAGCCAATCATAATAACTAGAATAAGAATAGGACACAGTCATTTGAATAATAATTTAAGAATTATGGGAAAACATCCAAGTGGATTGTTTGGTGAATGTGGGGCGCTAGAAACAGTGGATCATGTCATGATAAGGTGTAAAAGATATGAGAGACAAAGAAGAGAGATGATGGAAGAATTAAAACAGGTTGGAATGAGTGGAAATGGAATAAAAGATATAATGATGCAAATGGGGAGCAAGCGGGGTAGAACATTCATATTTGAATATTTGACGAAAACAGGACTGGTGAGTGGGATTTCGACGTGACAAGAGAAGGTGTAGTGAAGAAGAAGAAGAAGAAACGCCAGATCGCTGTCAAATAAAAGATTCATATGTAACGGGGTTATTTTATTGATTTAAATTCATGCTAGAAATGGGACTGTGTATCGGTCATCACGTGTGTGCGTGCGTGAATGCGTGCGTGCGTGCGTGCGTGACGTGCACACTTTTGGGCGTGTCTACCGCTCACCCCTCAGACTCGGAGAGAGATGATCTGCGTCACGGTAAGACGCCTGAAGATGTCTCCCGTCTTTTTCAGTGTAAAGACTAACTTTTCCTGGGTTTTTATGTTTCTAGTTTATGGCGGAGACTCGGAACACGTGCGACTGTGACCGACACGTTTAGTTTCGTTAAGGTATGTTTCCCCCGTTATATAAAGTGTTCGCTTAAAAGCTATCAATGCGTGTGCACGTGTGCGTGTTCTCAATGAAGCGCACGTTTCTGTGTTCAACATTGTTCGTGTGTTTTGTATTTTTGCCATCGATTTTTACTGTATTTCAATTTTGTAATGTCCTTTTTATATCATTTAGTTTATAACGTATATGGAGCTCAGAGAGAGGTGATCTGCGTCACGTGTATGGCGGAGACTCGGAACACGTGCGACTCTGACCGATGCGTTTAGTTTTGTTAAGGTGAATAAAGCGGCCGTTTTTAAGGATGGCCTTTCACATGGATTGTCTGTGTCAAAGCTGGAAATTGGCAGTAATGATTTCTCTGATCACTTCCCCATCATGTTTGATGTTGAGCTGACCTGTGCTGCACCTGCTCGGTGGTGTCGAATTTTTAATTCCTCCACTGCTGGTCAGTTTTCTAGTACATTTGACCATCTGTGTCCCATTTCCGAAACCTCTACTACAGATACAGAGAAGCTTCTCCCTTATTTTCTTTTTTATTTATCTCTCTCCCTCCCTCACAGATGCTGAAAAATGGCAGACGCTCATCTAGGTTTCCCCCTGCGTCTAATTTCTTACTTGAAAAGAAGTTACAATACAGATTTTGTCTACATATGATGTCATTAAGGTCTCTAAAATGTATTGCCCTCAGTACCGTGATATAATACCAACACCCTGCGACTTTGCGTTGGTCTGGAAATAAGAAAAGCACTATATAAATAAACTTGAACTTGAACCCTCTGGACACTAGGAAAGACTGTAATGTGAATGTTCTCTGATCCGCTCCTCTCTCGCTCCAGGACGAGCTGGACGCCTCCGGGTCCCTGACGCAGCACTCACAGCCACGGCGCTCCTCGGGTGGAGGTGCTAGTTGAAAGTTCCCGGCTCGTTCCTCCAGCACGAGTCAGACTGAGATGAAGCGCCGAGCGTGTTTTCACTGGTCAGGTGAACTGGTCCCGTGTCACTCCGGCGTAGGATCCCTTCACCTCCATCCATCGCCGCTGTAGAAGTCAAGGACGACTGGTTCTGATCCATCCAGAGCGTCGGAAATCATGACAATAACATAAACCAGTGTGATTATCACTCTGTTTGGGCATGTTAGAAAAGTGTCTGATGAAAGGCTCAAATGTAATGTTATACAGTTTAAATACTGTATTTGGTGATGGTGCAACGACATTGAGGAAAAAAAAGACACTTTGGTGTAATCAAAACACTGAACTAAAACTTTTAATTTAACATTTTTTAATTCAAATCATTTAAAAGACACGGCAAGCTCCAGAACTTGTCTCGACATTAATTTTTTACTAGATTAGTGTCCATGTTGCTGCAGGTAAACTAGGAGAGAAACCAAAACCATTAGCCCGTTTAATTCTTCGGTCTCTTGTTCACTGAGCACAACTGGCGGATGTTGAGGGAGTGCCAGCTCCATAAGTCGTCGCCGGATAGAGTTGTTATAGGGAAACCACTCCCTAATCTGATCCCGTAACTCATTTCGCCGCTCAACACAGGCTATTTGCTCCGGACCTTGTCACAGAGAGAGAGTGAGACACAACACACACAACACACACACACACACAGAGAGAGACCAAGTGAGACAGTGACACACACACAGAGAGTATTTTTCACTGAATGGATTCTGTGGCTCCTCATTTTAAATCGTTTGGTCTGCGGAGCTCCACAGTCTCGCGAAATCACTCGTTTATTTGTTGGGGAGTTGTGGTCCAGTGGTAGGGGACTTGGACTGGTGTCCAAAAGGTCGCCGGTTCGAATCCCCCCTACGACTAGTTATACAACTAAGTGTCCTTGGGCAAGACACTGAACCCCACATGTCCCCCGGGCGCCACGGCTTAGGCTGCCCACTGCTCCGGGTTTGTGTGTGTTCACTTCACTGTGTGTATGTGCACTTTCACGGATGGGTTAAATGCAGAGCACCAATTCAGTATGGACCCTAGTGGCCATATTGCCGTCACCTCACTTTCCTTAAAAGATCGATCGCTCGCTTTTGCGGCACAAACGTGCTGCTCGTGTTCCAGCTCCAGAATTCGCCTCCGCACATACAGGTTCAACGACACTGAGGAAAAAAGACACTTTGGTGTAATCAAAACTATAACTTTGAATTTAAAATTTTTTATTTTTTAAATTTTAAAATTTTTTGAACCTGGCCACTACGGCACATCACGTCGCCGTAGCGGTGGACCGCAAAAACAAATTGAACCAAGAGCAGGTTCAACTCTTCCTCCTGCTCTGCCGTTAAAGTCACCGGCGGATCCTGGTGCAGGCGGAGCTCCAGAGTTCTTCTTCTGCACTGGCTAGACGCCGCATTCGGTTTCGCCGCTCCACAACAGCTAGTTGCGCCGAACCTTGTCACAGAGAGAGAGTGACACAGCTTGGTCTCGCTGCAGCACCAGCTCTAGCAGGAGCGGCTCCTCTTCTAACATTAGCTCCTCTATTTCCCCTTGAGCAGCTGTTCCAACTTCTCCAGGGTCTCCTCACTCATCAGGGCCTTGACACACACACAGAGAGAGAGAGAGAGAACTGATCTGGACCACTGATTCTTGGTCTGTGCTATTTCTAGTTTGTGCTTGTAAAGTTTCGTGAGATATTACTGTTGAATTCACTGAATATGAAGTGTCATGTATTATAATGAAACAGTCAAAATGTAATATAAATAAATCTTACATCTGTTAAAAGTAACGATTGATTCTTGTTTATGTATGTGAAGTTTCAAGAAAAGTTATTGTGGAATTGTCCAAAAATTATTTTTCAAGAGTGATGTACGTACATTGTAATGAAACATTCAAAAGTTAATACAAAATAAATTTTACACCTTCTGTTAGAGAGACAGTGAGTGAGTGAGAGAGAGAGAGAGACAGTGAGTGAGAGAGACAGAGAGTGAGTGAGAGAGTGTGTGAGAGAGAGAGACAGTGAGTGAGAGAGAGAGAGAGACAGTGAGACTGCGGTGTAAAGGGCTTATCCACACCTCGCTTGGTCCATGTAGAGGCTGCTCCGCTGGTGTCTTCTCCTTGATCCTCCTCTTCTTGGTCAGCCTTGGTCTTTTTGGACCCATTTATTTCACTGCAACACACACACACAAGCACAATATCGGATCACAAATGTCTGAGTTTAACTTCATCCTGTTACAATACATTTCAACAACGTTATTTGCTATCAAACAATAAGAAAAACTGTTTTTCTTTTTTTTAAGAACCGTAATATATGTAAATATAGATCATAATCTTACACGTGTACATCTAATCACGCTCCCGCCAAAACAGAAGGTTTTCTGTCACGCACTTTCATAAGAAAACAGACGATTAACGGGAGTAAAACACGACAAACTCCTCGTCTGACAGCTAAACCTCGCGAAATTACAGTTAACAGAGAAATGTTCTGCACGTCCAGCAAACCATCACCGACCACGAGTTTGACTCGCAGACTAATTCAGCGAATAACCAAGAGTTTACCTCACGCGCTTCAATGTTGAAACGGCGTTTTAGAAACTTTGTGAACTTATGAAGTTGAGTTTTACCACTAAAGGTCGCGGTCTATAAAGTGTCGGGCCTGTCAGAAATAAAACATGAGATGTTGTCTCACCCATTAAACCTCATCCAGCGTCACGATAACTTTATCAGATTCTGTCACGTGTTTCAAGATTCCTTGAATCGACTCAGTGAATCAATCGGATCAGTTTGAATCACAATATCATCAGAGCTGCTGCTGCTCTCCATGACTCTGCAAGAGTTTAACACTACTACAAGGTTCAAAATCTGAGACCCTCTCACGCTCCCACTCCTCCCCCCGGGGGCAGCCACTGCAGATACTGCTCCAGTTCCTGCCTCTCACGCTGGGCCTGAACACAGACAACGCTTCTCATTTATGCTGCAACTGTACATATCCACAAATGCAGTTTAATACACTCAGTGCGTCTAGGAGGATCCCATATGTGTTTAGAAAGACAATGACAAAACATTAATTTGAAGGTGAATAGAGAATTTTTTTGTACTATTGTTTCAATCATCTTAATTGCTACTTCATTTAAATAGGATTAATCATTTTACAAAATATATGCATGCATATGAATCAGATAAAGCCATGTATTTTACATATTCTTTACATATAAGCCTCAGAAGAAGGCCTTACTAGGCATTATATAACTAAACAACATCAGGTCTCTTCCTGAATTCTGAACATGCAAGGAGTCCCATAGTCCTACAACACACACTCAAGGCCTGATGAATACACACACACACACACACACACACACACACACACATAAAAACGTCTGCCAGGTGTAAATGGTCTTTGTTACTTTACTTATACTTTACTTATACTTTACATTACTTCATTTACTTTTAACTTATCTAGCTCTCTTCTTAAGTTTCTCATGTGGACCCTCGGAAAAATTTATTGTCCACCCCTGTTTAAGAGCAAGAGCAAGAGCAATCTCTCTCTCTCTCTCTCTCTCTCTCTCTCTCGCTCTCTCGTTATGTCCGTGTCCTGCGTCAGGAGAGTATTAACACCATTGTTAGACAACATCGCTTATAATGTTTTAGATCGATCGCTTTTGTGGCACATAAACGTGCTGGTCGTGTGTTTAGAAGCATTTTACTCACCTTGAAATGCGTGGTTTTGGCGCTCCAGTCTTCCTCACAAATGAAGAGCAGGTGTGACGTCATCGCAATCACGGTTTAGCACGCATGCGCAGACTTGCTCGTGACCTTTAAATTTTACATTTATTCAAGCAAGTATTTTCATTTTGAGCCCTTAAAGACAAATATTGAGATTCAATAATGTTTTGAACGGGGAAAAAACAGTGTCAGATCAGAAGAAGGAAAGAAAAAAAACGTGCCTGGAGCCGCATGTTCTTGACCCCGATCCCTCCCTCTAGTAGATTGTTCGGTCATGACGCGACCCTTGACCCCTGACCCCTGACTCTAGATCCCCTGATGATCACACACACACACAGAGACATGAAAACGTCTGCCAGAGGTGTAAATGGGCTTTGTTACTTATACTTTACGTTACTTAATTTACTTTTAACTTATCTAGCTCTTCTTCTTCCGCCCCCCCTGGGCTTCCCCGAGGACTTCTTCGTGGGCTTCCGTGGCTTAACTTTCCGCGGCCACAAGAAGAACTAAAGAAGGCCTTTAAAAAAAAAACCAGCACACAAGGGCATCCCATTGGTCGAGAGGCGGCGGGGGAGGCGGCACTGGAACCCTGGAGGCTTTAGAGGAAACCCCTGCTTTAGAGCAAGAGCAATCTCTCTCTCTCTCTCTCTCTGCGTCAGGAGAGCATTAACCTCGTTGTCGGTAAATTCTTCAGCAACATCGCTTATAATGTTTCAGAAGTTCAGATCGTCTGGTACAAGAACGACCACAAAGCTCTCATCTCCACATGTTTCCTCTGTGGGATAAAGAATCCTCTGCCACTATAAAAACAAAAACAAAAAATAAAACTTCCATCAAAAATGTTTTATTTTTCTGCAGAAATACCCTATATAAGAAAAATAACATTTTCTCTGTCGCGCTTCAGTACGCTTACGTTGTGATGTATTAAGTAATACTAGTAGTTACCGCTAGATGTCGTAGTTTTTCATCATACTTTGTCACTGATATAATTGAATTGAATTGAATTGAATTGAAAAATCCTTTAAGTTGGAAAAGTTAGTAAAATACGAACGAAATCAAAACAGATTCGTGCGTTTTCTTGGAATCCAAATGAGTCGAAACGTACATGTTATTAATCATATAGATGGGGACAAAACATTCATTATTATGGTTTCCAGATAAACGGGAAGAGCGACGCTTTCACAGAAGAAATTGATTCTGTCGCTCTTTAAATCATTTGGTCTGCGGAGCTTCACATTCTCGTGAAATCGCTCGTTTAATAGATCGATCGCTTTTGTTGCACGTAAACGTGATTAGGCCCAAACTCACGTGCTCTCAGCAGCTCCGTCTTTACAATGTTTTATTTCTGCCTAAGTTTAGACACGAGTACGTCAACGTGGTTATTTATTATCACACGACGTTAAAACATGAATCACAGACATTCATTATTAACTTTATTTAGGAGCATTTTACCAACCTTCAACGTGCCGTGGGTTCTTTTCTCTCTGTGACGTCATCGCAATCATGGTTTAGCACGCATGCGCAGACTTGCTCGTGATCTTTAAATTTTACATTCATTCAAACTAATATTTTAACTTTGAGCCCTTTAGATTCAATAAGGTTTTGAACGGGTGAAAAAATAGTGTCAGATAGGAAGGGGAAAAAAAGAAGCCAGTAAACAGCCGTTTCACTGTAGTGAAAGCTACATTTATTGCAGGTTAGCGAGTAGTTCAGCTTACTACATGTTCTAAGTAGCTTGCCCAACACTGTGCGTAACTATACTCCGACTTCAGCGCACAATTTGACCGTCTTTACAGGCCCGGAACCTTGTGTCACCTTGTTTCGTGTGCGTCCGGACTTCTTACTGTGTCGTACCATTCACGGACCAATTTTCAAAACAAGTCCGGCCAAGTCGGTAAACGTTAACCTGCTGTAAAGGGACCAAGCGGGTCTGCTTTCAGATCAGTGTTTTTAATCACACATTACATGAGGTGTTCGTTTCATCGCGCTTGGGAGCAAATTGATTCGTTACAATGGCGTCGCGATCTCCATCCTCTTCCCCAGACTCGGCAACAGGGTCCGGTACCGACCCAGCGCGGCCTGACACCGGGGAGCCGCTTGGAGGAGGTTCGGATTCGGATTCGGATTTCGGTTTAGACAAATTCGACTGCGGGGCTTCGGATAAAGCGCTTCGACCAGGAGAACCAGACCTGGAGAAGGAGTTCGAGACCGCGGCGGAGCGGGTCCGAGAGCTCGCGCAGACGGCCAACAGAGAGCAGCTGCTGTACCTGTACGGCCGCTTCAAACAGGTGAACATTAATGTTCAGTTTATGGAAGCATTGGCTCACAAAACGTAGTCGAATATAAAATATGTGCCACGTTAATCCCCGTGTGACTGTGGCGTTTCAATTGTCCCATTCAGGATTGAGAAGAAACTATTCAAATCAAGTATCAAATTATTCAATAACCATTCTGTTTTTATTTACTGGTAAAATGTGAATGTCTGAAAATTAAATATATGAGATTATTTGTAAGAATGAATGGACTCTTTGAGCGTTGAACTATTATCACAAAAGTGTTGTTGCTTATCATAAGTTAATAAAGTCGTCTTCATGAAAGAAATCTTGTTCTACAGGTCAAAGTTGGGAAATGCAATACGCCAAAACCAGGCTTTTTTGATTTTGAGGGTCAACGGAAGTGGTGAGTTTCATTATGTGCTGAGAATACATGCACGTATTTGAGTCTTCAACATATCGAGTGCTTCGTTGTTTAATGGTACATATTTTAAAGTAGTAAAAACCCATCCTGAAATGCTTTGTGTTCCCAGGTCTGCTTGGAAACTCCTGGGCGACATGAGTGTGGAACAAGCCATGAGGGAATATGTGTCTTGTGTTCAGGCTCTTGATCCAGAGAGCAGCCAGAAGGTAATTATCATGAGGTGTAAAGAGTAAAGACAGCCATACTTGAGTAAAAGTACAGATACTTATGGAAAAATTACTCCATTACAAGTAACATGTCACCAAGACTTGAGTCAAAGTAGCAAAGTATCCAATTTTAAAGAACTTAAGAACTAAGAAGTATTTTATTCGTACTCAATATAGGCAAAAAAATGAAATATTAAAACAAACTATTGGTTTCTAATACAGAAACGGAATTTAACCTCAGTGTTTTAAAAGTGGTAGAGCAAAGTAGATAAAAAGAACAAAAAGTCAGTCTCAATCACTTAATTTATTCTCATTTATTCCAGTTGCACGCGAAAATACAGTCATATCACAGTGGTTTTTGCCATGTTAATATTCGTAACATTACGTTTATAAATACCACCTAACTTGACCTAAAAAACTTAGTTTAACTAGACCAAAAAAATAACTTTTAAATAGACACAACATTAAATCGGCGCAACGTGTTTCACCAAATCTGACGGTGAATTTCTAAAAGCGCTTATTTTTGTTCAACAAAGCTGACACTGCATCTGTTCTATTTTCGACAAAAGAAAATATTTAATTCAAATAAGGCTACGGATGATCGTAGTGGAGTGAAAAGTACTGCTACTCAATCAGAAATGCAGTGGAGTAGAGAGTAAAAGTTGCTTATATTTTTGATACCCAGTCCAAGTACGAATAGCCAAAAACATACTTAAGTAAAGTAACAAAGTACATTTACTCAAGTACCTTACACCCCTGTAATTATCAGACACACGGGCATAAAATATCACTTTATTTAGTATAGGTCTGGGTTTTTGATAAGTGTTGTCATAGAGCTTAACCTGGATCACTTTCTGTATTTTGTATCTTTCTCTCCTTATTGTATTTTTATCTTTTATTCATATTTTAGCTTGCATATTTTTACTTTTTACGTGCGTATCTTCATCTTTTAATCTTTTATTTTTATTCATATCCTATCTATCACTTTTTATCTTGTAAATTGTATCTTCTTAATGCATTTTTATCTTTTATAATTCTCTATTTATCTTTTACTTTATCTCTTTTTTAATTTTTTTTATTGCTTTTTATCTCTTATCTTGTTATTGTATTTCTACTGTACCCTCCACTATGTTTTTACGCCAGACGATTGTAAAAACACATTTCACTGCACGTTGTTCCAAAATAATGCGTAAGTGACAAATATAATGTGAATTTCATGAATGACACCAGTTATTCTCACTCGTGGCCAGTAGAGGACGCTCTCTGACTGTGACGATAAACACTTTTGTGTCTTATAGAAAAGACCCGACCAACCAGTAACTTATATACTTGATTTTTAGGGTCAAAACATTCATAGCATAAACCTTTTTAAGGATTAATATTAATCTAGGTTGATTTGATAATTACTGATGCTTTTCCCTCGTAAATCATTCATATTTAAAAATGTGTTGTGTGCGTTTGAGACAGTTAAAACTGTGGAAAGCGCCTTAGAAATGCTCTGAACTTGAACTTCAATTCCAAACAATTTGTTGCATTGCAATTTTTTTTCATATTGAGTCAAAGCTCGCGCACACACACACACACACACACACACACACACACACACACACACACACACACACAC
>MU204245.1:15982-26129 GCA_017309775.1 Paedocypris sp. Pulau Singkep
CACACACACACACACACACACACACACACACACACACACACACACACACACACACCGTACAGGAAAATACATGAACGTTCTTTTTTTTTTTTTTTCCTATTTTTCTTTGTCTCCCTCACATTGTCTTTTTTCTCCCATCATGCCCGTGTCAGTTCAGTCACATCCCTCTAGGTAGCAGCAGGTAACACAATCTGACTCCCATCCAGCGCCACACAAAAGGACATAAACAAATCCCGCAGACGAGAGAATGGAGTGATTGTGTTAGTGTGTCAAAAAAAGACGGCAGGTGGCTCCATTATGAGAGAGAGAGAGAGAAGGAGACAATAGCTTTTCTTCCGACGACCCGAATGTTGGGATGAAAATGCATCAGTGTAAATGATTCGCTTTGATGCGAGGTAGTGTATAACTGCGGAGAAACTGCACATGCGGCGCTTCTTTTATCACAGCAGAAGAACGCTTTTTTTTTTTCGGTGATTAAATGAAACGAGGCTGCTGAACACACACACACACACACACACACACACACACCCACACACAAAGCTGAAAAACTGTGTTTAAATGTGCGTGTGAGTTCCCAGAATCCTTTATGCTCGGCGTTTGCTGACGTAAACCCGTGTTGGGGTTCAAATGTCATGAAAATGAATTATTCATCCATCTTTGATAATAAACAATAATGGCTTACAGAATTAAGAGCACAAGCATCGTCATCGAGAACATAAAACGAAATAGTGCCTTCATTTATTTTTGATCAATTTCTCAATCAAATTTGATTGTGTTGAATGTGATTCAATTTATTCTCTTCAAACCTTCAGGATTTTCGATCTTTTTCAAAAAAAAAGGAAAGGATTTTCAAACGATTCTAAAATCTCGCATACGGTCTTCATCCATTTAATTTCTCGTTTTTTCCGTCTCTTTCAGGCGTCAGAACAGCGAGGTGGAGAAAAGCGGACAGGATTTGGCGGACCCTCGGTCAGCTGTCTCTATCAGGAGGAAACCATAAGGTTGTGCATGATTACGAGGCTCTTCGTTCAACTTTTCCTTCGTTTTTGTCGAACCAGTGAGTTTATAATTCATTTCCCGGCCAGTGGAACGTGACGAATCCCTGGTGCTTCTCCTTTTAAGGCGAATAATTTGTTTTTATTCAAGGTGCAGTTGGTCTGATTTTTGGTTCAGTCTCAAATTTTTCTTACAATATTTTTGGAAGTTCAGCAGAAAATTCGGATAGATGAAACTGGATGCTTCAACGATAAGGTTGTGCATGATTACGAGGCTTTTCGTTCAACCTTTTCTTTCAGTTTTGTCGACCCAGTGAGTTTGTAATTCATTTTCCAGCTAGTGGAATCCCTGGTGCTTCTTTTTTTAGGGCAATAATTTATTATTTCACAATTGTTTTTGGTCAATAGGGCAAGTCTATTCATGTAGAAATACATTACATGCATTTTTTCCCCAAATAGCAATATGTATGTATGTATTTATGTATGTATGTATGTATAATTTTTTCAAATAGCAAAAGTGAATTCAGATAATATTATTATTATTATTATTATTATTATTATTATTACAGGTATACATGATCAAGAGTAAAAACAAGAAAGCGAAATAATGCTTCGTAAACAAACAAACAAAAGTTATGTAAAATTAAACAGAATACCTAAAAAAACGAAAACAATTTAAGGGCTACGCTCTAATTAAGAGTATTAGTATTCATGCATATGGTGTGTAGTTTGGAGCGGATAATTTTTAACGCACAGATAAATAGATGAATAGATAAATAGATTACGCATAAATCTAGACGCCTGGAATATGAGTCAAATCCAGACGGATAAAGGACAGACACCTTCACTAGTGTTGATTCCCCTGACGGATTCATCCGCAGATAATGTAAGTCACCCTTTGGGGTTTGAAGGGCCCGGCGAGCCACCCGGGGCGTGACCCAATCACACCGCCATCACCACCGCTTCGCTGCTTTTTCAATTTGCCAGCCCGGTGATGGAGAGCCTTCCTGCATATTCAAACCACTCGTTAGCATGTGATTAAAATCCGCTAATGGCTTCATTGTTGCCTGATTGCTGGAGCAGACACACACTTTCCATCACCTGAGGGAATGGTGGGCATCTGCTGAATGAAGATGCTTGGTGAAGATGCCACCGAGACGGATGGTTTGGGTGGATCTGGCGTGATTGACAGCGCTGGGTTTGGTTGATCAGTCATACTTTTCTTAATCAGAGTTCATGTGGTATTTTACTGATGTCCTCAGTCGAAAGTTTGCAGCCGTGTTAATTTTGACAAAGGTTTTTAATTTCGTTTTAGTCATAGTCTTTCGATTGAAACTCAGTTTAGTTTTAGTCTTAATTTAGTCATCTTCATTTATTTTAGTCGACTTTTTTTATAATTACAGTATAGATTTAGTCAAAGAAAATATAAGTACTATATATTCTAAATGTTTAAAAAAAATTGCTATGTCTAAGAAATGCGTAGTTATCTATGAACGTATAAAATATGTGGAAAAACATTTGTTTTTCTTATTTTTATGAACTTTTCTTTCAAGTAAAAAAAAAAAGTATTCTCATACATGAAACCTCAACAAACAGAAAATTAAATACAGAAAAATAAAATTAATTATAATTGCATCACGTTTATTAAATTAAGTAAATTGCGCGGTGAAAAAAGTATCATCATCATATGGCGCTTCAGGTGTGTTGTGTTTCTGCCTGTGATTGTTGCTTCACACGCGGCGTACAGACTTTTATTTAGTTCTCGTTTCGTTTTCGTCAAGTAAAAAGTGTCGTTGACGAAGACGATGACAAAAATTTTTTGTCAACGAAATTAACACTAGTCTTATTTTTGGTTCCGCACTCAGTCTTTTTATTTCAATATTTTTGGAAGTTGAGCTGACAAATACGACGAATAAAGCGGATGCTTCATTTGGTTAATCGCCCAATGTGATTTTCCGGTCATCAAATGATGGGCATGGCTCCTCCCATAACACAAAGTAGGCGGAGTCACAACGTTAATGTGAAACCAGCATTTATGGGTTTTTTTTGTGCAACTTCACACGACTAGTCTATTGTTTCCTGCCCCAATTTTGCACAGAATCTAGAAGAGACAAAACCACAAGAATCGATTCTCAATCGCCTCTGAAATCAAAACATCATCTTTACTCAAAACTAAATCCTTTTGTGTTTCCTGTCTGGATTCCGCATGTTATCGGCGTGCACAAGCGTGGATCTCACGAGCTGGAGATGCCTGAAGGCCTGATTGCTAGGGCCTATTTTTCGCGGAAACACGGTTAATGACATTTAAGCAGAGATGTGAGCTTGTTTACCGACAAGGGCGACTTCTGTTGTGTTGGGAAAAGGTCGATCAAATGATGTGAATGACAAAACATCCAGTGACCTTCCCATCATGCACTGCGGCATCTCGGCGCTGTGGCGTTTATCAGCGCGTCATTAATCAGGAGTCAGTGTGTGTGTGTGTGTGTGTGTGTGTGTGTTCTTGAGCTCAGTAGCCCAGGCCAGAACGAATCTGACGGAGGATAAGTTTTATTGATCGCCCCTGGAGACAGATGATGCCCGTGTGGCAGAGACACACTGCTCCTGCTAACTACACACACACTTTCCATTTCCTGTGTATTTACAGTCAGTCGGGAGACGCCGGCGTTTCTGTGTCAGAAATTCAAGCAGAGTTTATAATTTGTAGGAAAAGTTGATTGTTATAAGCAAATTCAGTGTCTCGGAAAGTTGGATAAGCGCTTTAATTTCCAAGATCGCTCTTTCGTAAGCTGGATAGTTGTGAAAGACGTTTCACAAGCAGGTCACGAAAGGTCATTTGAAAAGAGGGTGAAGAAAAAGAAGAGAAGTGGAGGAAGAAAAAAAACAAGTGAAACGAAATCCATTCGGTGCTCCTGCTTTCCATGTTTGTGCTTTTCTGAGCGGCAAGATTCCTAAAAATTATTTTTTTTTTATTGCTCTGACGTAATATTGCTTTTTTCTGACGTTTCTTGTCACAGATTTATAAATGTGTGTGAAAGCTATGGTTGCGTACATGGTAACCATTGCGTACTGGTAAATTAAGCAGATGCCGTTTTTTTTAAATTGCCGGTAAATTGCAGTGATGTGTGAACAGACAAAAGCCGGTAAATTTGTTTCCATTAAATTTGCAATTTTCCGGCAAATGGAAAAAAAAGTTGCAATTTTACGTGAAGATTGCCGGAATAAGCAAACATAAGTTCAGTACGTGATGACGAAAATGACTGCTGTGAGCCAATCAGACGTGTCGCCATTAATGATGTCACCGAAAATACCGGAATTTTGAAAACGCTGTGTGAAAGGTGTTTTACCGTGTTTTTTATTTGCGTTAAAATACATTCCGATAATTTTCCAGGCAGTGTTGCTGTGTGAAAGGGGCTCAAGTTACTTTAAAAAAATGTAATAATATTAACGCTTTTAAACCTTTATTGTATTGTGAATAAAGATGTCTAGATCTAAAAAAAAAAAAAAAAGAAAGAAAAAAATAAGTAATTAAAGTCAAACAAAAGAACTTGGAAACATCTGTATAACACAACATTAGTAATAGTAGGTTAATAAAAACAATCCTAAATGATATAAATGATGTTGTGTAAAGGCGTCCTGTACAGAAGCATCACGTAGTTGTTGCTCTCCATCATCAGAGAAGGAGACGAGGCTCTCAGACGTGACAGACATCGGTTCATCAGACGTGGGCAGATACTCGGGTCCCGTCCGCTGCCCCGGTGATGAGAGTGAGGGGCAGGACACACAATAGCTCTCCAAATGCAATTAATCTGCCATCCTGCCCGGGCGAGAGGAGCCGGGGTAAAGCTCTTAATGAGATTTCTCCGTCCAACTGCACCTCGTCCCCCAGAAACCCTGTTCTCTCTCTCCGCCCCGCCAGACTTGGCTGAAATGCCACACGGTGATTAGGGAGGAAGATGATTGTGGCTGCTGCGGATGGAGCTGGTGAGAAGCTGCTGGAGAGATGGAGGAATGTGTCTTCCATCGTGGACCCATCAAAAAGAGAATGTTCTCAAAAAAGAGTGATGGCGTTCATGCAAACACCCCGTGGTTTGTTCTTGGTGAGCGCTTGAGAACAGAGTCCTGTAGCTGAATGTAAACCAGTGGGTCTCAAACGTTTTGGCCACGCCCCCTTTTAAACCTATAGAAAAATCGGCATCAAAATATATAAAAAAAAAAACAATTTTGTTATTTTTTTATTGTTTTATTGTGTATATATATATATATATATATATATATATATATATATATATATATATTTATTGTTATAATAATTTACTTGAAACGTGTCTTCACAATTTTGTGTGTCTTCCCTGGCATCTCCAACAGTTATGTGTCGTTCGTGAGCGATTTGTTCAAATGTTTTATATGACTTGTAAAAAAATTCTGTAAAAAAATGAATGAATGATTCAAATTCCAATTTTTTTTGTCACATACAAATTTGACGTGGTACAACATGTTGTGAAATGTGTTTTTGATCGTTCCAGCATTTAAACATAGGGATGGGGGAAATACAACAACAACAAAAAAAATAAAGAATAGAAATACGATAAAAACAAGATATAAAGAAAAAAATGTTATTCCAAATGTGCAAAGGGAAATACAATAAAAAAAAGTAATAGAAATACGATAAAAACAAGATATAAAGATAAAATATGCAACATGAATAAAAATACACAATTTCCAATACAGTTGAATAATGTAGAAGTGAGTGAAATACAGAAATGTGCAAAAAGTGACTCCAGAAAGGTTTAAAGTGTCTAACAAGATCGGATTTTAACTCTCGATCGGTATCGTAACGAATAGTTTCAAGATCCGAGTCGGTTAAAAGAATCAAACTTGCCATCACTAATCTCCAGCTCTACATCTTTGGCTCTTTACGGTTGGATTCATTTTTCTCTTCTTCCGTTTTATCTATTTTTTTCTTTCTTTTTTTTTGTTCCTGCAGACAAACAGATTGTAGTTCTGTGTTGGTTTGTGGTGTCTTTCCTTCTCTGCTGCTGGTTTCAAGTCTTTTTTTTTTTTTGCTTCCGTCACAGGGAGGAAGACAAAAACATCTTTGATTTCTGCCGAGAGAACAACATCGAGCACATCAGGAAGGCCATCTCTTCCCCGACCACGGACGTCAATCAGAGGGATGAAGAGGTACTTCTCTGTTTCCTCTCGAGACTGGTGTGTTGTTGGCGCTATGAAATCACTTGCCCAACTTTCCCACACGGCTAAACTCCCGAGGTCACTGGAGGCTCCGTCCACCTGCTCCTCTGTTTATGTTGATGCATCACCACCAACTGGCCAGTTCCATTTCTTTTTCAGACCAATCGTGAAAGTGGGGAAGCAGTTGGCTCACCATCAGGTCGGCCAGATGGGCTTCCCTTTTGTCAGGCTTCCATTGTTTGAATGTATGGCGCAGTTTCGCTGGCGTCCTCTAGAGGGCAGTAGTGAGTTTTTGAGAAATGGACGCAAAATTACATTTGGGTGGGATTCTTGTAATGTTAAAAATTTTAAATTTATGAATTAAAAATATTACTTAATACTTTAAAGTCGGTCTATTAGCACTTTAACTTATTTGAAATGATTGTAGTTGGAATTTTGTGGAATTGAAATGTTATATAAATATAGTATATGAATTAAAATGTATACCTTTTTGATCGCAATACTTTAAAGTGGGTTGCTTTTAGCACTTTAACTTAATTAAGATTATAATTGTAGTGACATTTAATTAAGATTCATACCTTTTTGATCACGATACTTTAAAGTTGGTTACTTTTAGCACTTTAACTTATTTCAAATGATTATTGTAGTGACATTTTTGTGGAATTCCTGTAATAAAAAAACCTTAAATAGAGTATTTGAATTAAAATGTTTAACCTTTTGATCACAATACTTTAAAGTTGGTTACTTTTAGCACTTTAACTTATTTGAAATGATTATTGTAGTGACATTTCTGTAAAATTCTTGTCATGGAAAAATGTTACAGTATATGAATTAAAATATTTCCCTTTTTGATCACAAAAGTTTAAAGTCGGTTGCGTTAAGCACTTATTTGAAATGGTTACTGTCAAGTCAAGTCAACTTTATTTATAAAAGCACTTTTAAAAACAGCAGACTGACCAAAGTGCTTTACATTAAAACATAGTCACATACTGTATAATCCAAAACACCATCACAATAAAATTGACAAATAAATAGATATATTACTAAAAGCGCTAAAAATGCAAGACTAAAACTCACTACAAAATAAAAACCCAATTGTATTTGTAGCTTTATTGTCACGATTATCAATCCGAGGCTCAGTTTATCTGGCGGTGGCTACTGACACGTTCTCAGCAAGGACGGTGATTTCTGAAGCGGCGTTTGCGTTGATCTCGCGTTGAAGGCCGCGCCTGTGAGGAACGTAACTCACCGCCGTGACACGCGGGCTCTTCTGTCAGCCTAATGCCGTGTGATGTTCTCAGCAGGTGGTTTAATGTGGGCTGGTGTGAGCTTCATGGCTGCCACTTGACCTCCACAGGGTCCGGCTGTCTCTGCAGAGGTCAGACACATTAGCCCTGATGTTCCGGAGCAGGCCAGTGCGGGAATCATCTCGTGATGAGGATGATGATGATGATGATGATGATGATGATAGATCAGGGCGTGGCTCAAGCGTTGGGCTTTTCTGCTGTGTTTTTCCTCCGGAGAGACTGGCTGATTGATTGCTTCATTCTGACCCGCGACTGCACCAGCGGCTCCATGATGGAAATGCTAAAATGACTGGAAGTCGACAGGTTGATTTATAGCATTTTTTTTAATTGTTTTTTTTTTTTAAACAAAACAATGATGGTGTGAATCGGCACTGCATCATTAAATGAACGCTTAAGGTGATTTAAATTAATTTGAAATTAATTTATCAAATATGAATTTGGAAATTCGGCTCAAACCCAAGAAACATATAATAAAAAAACAATGTGGTTGATCAAGAGCAGAAATGTTGAAGCTCAAGTTTATTTGTGCTAAATTTTATTTTTTTTTCAAGTTTATTTATTTTATAGCGCTTTTCTTAGTTTGAGACCAACGCAAAGTCGCTATAAGAATTAGGGGGAAAAAGTTTTTAAAGAAGATAAATGTGCATCATTTATCTGTGTTAAAAAATGAGTGTGAAATGTGGCCACGCCCAGTACGCGCAAAGGGCGGAGTTGCTTTAGTGCCATTGGCTGTGAGACCTGAGACTCTGATGTCATGTTTACTATGCATTTGCAGCATATACATTATCAGGATACAACAAAAACATTATTATTAATATTATTATTAATATTATTATTATTAATAAACATGAGATGCGTGTACATTTTATTTAGGAAATATTCTGCACTGCTAAAAGTGCACATGAAAAAACAAGACCATAAAAAACTAATTGAGTAGAAAAGAAGACTTAAATCAAGTAAAAGTATCTGCCAATGGGGTGAGAAGAATGTACTGGTAAAAACCCTAAAAATCTAGTTAATCTATCTTGTATAAACGAAAAGAAAATATATTTTTAGGATTAGCAAGAATTCACTTATTGCAGTGTGATATTCTGGTTGTATACTGTATTTAATCCAGCTACATAACACAATTAAGAATTCCAATATATGAGCTTACAAATCCTTAAATAATCGCATCTAGTCTTTTGTGTGAATCGCCGCTCGGAACGGAGCCGCTTCCTTTTAAAAGCAAGCCGTCTTTTATAAATGATTGTTCTGTTGTTTATCTAGTGATGTGGTAAATGGCCGGAGGACGACAGGTCCACGCACGCCCTTCCACCGGAACAAAAGAGGGTCGGATTGGTTTGTGCAAACGTCTGGAGAATTCCGTGCTTTCCTTTCCTCTCTGTGTTTGCCCCATCAATTACCAGCCTTCTCCACCCTCGCTGGCAGGACGCTGGTGTCCCATTCCTCCGCACCCAGTCCATGTCTGTCACACCTAATCCCTCGCCAGGAGAGTGTAATCGCTGGGATTTCTGGCCTCACGGACGGGAAGACTGGTTTTCCGGCTGAGGAAGTTGTAGGTTTGGCAAGGTTTTGTCGGGCTTGTCTTTGCCAATTAGGGAATGACTTCTTTAGAGCGTGGTGACCTCGTAGCTCCATGATCTCCATAGTCTGTGACCTAGTACGTGTATATGGTAGTTTTAATAACCTATTTATTATTTAGAAGTTGACTGAAGACTAGTGAACACTTTTAACCAGTGAAAAGCCACATTTTTAATATTTGATTTGTAATTTTGCGTACTTCTTTAGACCTTGGTGACCTCGTAGCTCTAAAATCTCAATAGTCCGTGACCTAGTACGTGTATATGCTAGTTTTAATAACGTATTTATTATATTTAATACATTTCAATTCGATAATCTCAATAGTCTGTGAAGTAGTAAATAGTTTTAATGATTTATTTTCTTATATCTTTAAAATTCAAATTTTAACGTCGGCTATGGTATAAACTATAGTGAACCGTTTTAACCAGTGAAAAGTCACATTTTTTTATTCTTGATTTGTAATTTTTGCGTACTAGTGTATAATACGTACCTACATGGAAAAAAACTGCACATTTTTATCATTACACAAATTTTACTCTCATCACACCATTTTTTGCTGTTTTACACATTTTTTTAAGCCAAATATTGTTTGCAAAATAGTTCCAATTGAAATAGTTACAATAGTTACGCGTTACAATTGAACAGCTAAATAGTTACGAACCGTCTGCTACAGTGTCAGATTCAGCTCTGGTGTTCCATGTTAGAGATAGTGTGAGAGATAAAGAGCTTAGAACCTAGGGAAGAGTGTAATGTTGTGTCAACAGACCAGGAGGAAGCGCGCGCACACACACACACACACACACACACACACACACAGGCTTCAGACTCCTTTATAAATATCAATTTTTACATGCAGCAGGAGGGATCGATATAATTTCAGCCATGGAATACGATTTAAAGGAGTTTGCTTTATTTAATTGGCCTTCACTGAGAAATGAACTCTGCAGCCTGGTCTTCAGGCTCGGGGGGGGCGGGGGTGGGGGGGTGGGGGGGGCGTTGGTGATCAGGGGTCCACTCTCTTTCTGTCCCCAGAACCACATCAATCACTGCTAAAGACTTTCCCGTCCCACT
>MU204245.1:26229-33729 GCA_017309775.1 Paedocypris sp. Pulau Singkep
GGGGGGGGGGGGGGGGGGGGGGGGGGGGCGTTGGTGATCAGGGGTCCACTCTCTTTCTGTCCCCAGAACCACATCAATCACTGCTAAAGACTTTCCCGTCCCACTGCCATTTGTTTCTGGAGAGCCGGTGATCTTCTGCGTCCCACAATGCCCTGCTTCCTCGCCTGCGCCGCGGCCAGAGGAGAACTCATCCTGTCAGCGCCTCGCTAAACAGCTGCTCCGGAGGCTCTGAGTTATAAATTGTTGTGCATAATTTATTTCTTCTAGAGGGGAGAAATCTATTGTGAAGTTAACTTTTATAGAGCCCCGCATAACAAAGGAGAATAGATGAACGTGTGGGAGGTGAAGAAGGATGGAGTGGAGCGCTGGAGATGCCCTGCTTCTTGCCATACCAATTTGTTGAGAGTTTGTGTTATTTGTGTGTGTGTGTGTGTGTGTGTGTGTGTGTGTGTGTGTGTGTGTGTGTGTGTGGGTCATTAAAAAAACAAAATTAGCAGAAATCTGGGCATTCTAGGCAAAGTAAAACATCTGTTAAGTTATGAGGCAAGGAGAATTTTATATTGTTCATTTATTTTTGCCGGACTTTTTGTAGGTTTGGAAATATGGGGAGACTAATTTAATGCCTTTGATTATTTGACAAAAACGAGCATTGAGAGTAATGCAGAGAAACTTCACCTCTACTTCTCTATTATTTTTACACTCAGGATTAGTTGAATGATTTGGTAGTTTTTCAAACATTGTTAATTTCGTACAAAGCAAGACATTGTCTGTTGCCTAGTGGTTTGCAAAATGTATTGGTTTTAAATCAAATGCATAGCAGAAGGGGAAATGATTTTAAGTTACCGTCTGTAAAAACATTTCATTTATAGGTGTACAGTACTGGAATTGTCTGGTAAATGACCTCAGAAAATGTCCTAGTGTCACTATATTCAAGTGTCGTTGTAAGGGAAACGATTTAAAATTGTGTTTTGTTTTTGTTAGTATAAAAATTGCCATCTGTGGTTATTATGTATGTTAGTTGTGATAAGAATGGGGGAGGAGCAAATGAGATGTGCTCTTCCTCCTACTCCTGTTCTTAAGGTGGATGTGTTCAACTTTACCACTAAAGGAAAAAGAACGAATAAAAATGAAATGAAATGAATTGCGTATTTGTTGTTTCAGGGCCGAGTGCTCCTCCATTGGGCTTGTGACCGGGGTCTGAAAGACATGGTTTCCCTTCTTCTGCAGAATGACGCGGACATCAACTGCCAAGTGAGTCTGTCGGGCGTTTTACACGCGACGTGTAGTGCGGGCCTGTAAAATAACATCTCTACATTAACTGTTTTAAAATTTAACAAAGCTACATAAAACTCCGAGCGCGTCACATGTTCAGAAATGAAAAGAAAACCCAACTTGAGCTCCCATTAAGTTCCGAGTTTCTGATTTGTCATTAATAGTTTTTTTTTTTAACATAAAAAGAAACGTTTTTTTTTTTTTAAACTGCTTTTAAAACGCCACACAACAGATTTTCTCAACTTCATTAAAATTAATTTTGTATAAATTGATAGCCGCTCGAAATGATAAATTAATGCAATTCCCATGTGGTTTATAACTGAATGCTAATATATATATATATTTTTTAGTTCATAATAGTTCAGTGCATTTGTATGGCGCTTTGTACAAATACAACTGTCTAAAAGCGCATGTGTGAAAATATTCAAAGAAACAGAAGATTGTTGCATTTTATTCATTGGTCGTTGGTGTTAAGAAAGTGGCTATGATTATTACTTTGACTATGACCATAATATGATAATATATATACTTATATACATATATGTAAATGTGTATGTATATGTGTGTGTGTGTGTGTGTGTGTGTGTGCGTGTGTGTGTGTGTGTGTGTGTGTGTGTGTGTGTGTGTCTGTATATATGTTTATATATACACAATGTATTTGTAATGCATGATCTATACTGTTGTTACAGTATGTACAGTATATTTTTATCGTCCTGTAATAGACAGGATTGTGTTCTCACAAGCAATGAAGGAGAACTATGGTCTTTCTATCGTTCTCTCGGGCTGTTTTTAATCCGTCAGGGGGTGTCGGCGTTTCTCTCAGAGCTTTAAACAAGCAGGTAGCTGTATTTAAAACACACAACAGGTCATAATGGTAGCTGGGGCTTTGTTTTAAGCCGGCTGAATACTGCATTGGGAAATTAATACGCTGAAGTACAGTTATGCGGTCACTGCCTTGATCTGATTCTCGCTAAGACAAATCAATTGGAAGTAATCAGCCAAATTGTTTGCATTATACAAGCCATATAATCGGAACATTTGCAAATGACTTTTTTTGTGGTGGTGGGCCTTTATTGTTTGGGTGGAGAGGAAAAGCTCGGCTCAGACAATCAATTTCGCTCCGTTGTATTTTTTTTAACAGTCACACTAATGAGAACATCTCAGAGGAAGTTACAATGGAGAACGTGAAGTGTGATATTATATGAAATAGTCACATTATTAGCAAATGATCAAATAGTTTCTTTTAGAAAGATATATTTAATCATGCATAATTTATATGTTTATCTATACACGGTATACTGTTTATACAGTATATATCATACACTGATTTATGAGAGTATGTGCATTTGAATACATTTCATTAGTGAAAAAATAAATAAATACTGCATATATATTTTTTTTTGTTTTATCTGTGCACTTGCATATAATAAAAATATATAAATAAAACATATATATATATATATATAAACATTAATTTACACTTTATGAATATAAATATGTACAACGTAGCAACCTTCACTGCCATGGTGGATAAATATTAAAACAAAGCATAATATGAAATTAAACTACATAATAAGAGTTGTCGAGGTCTGATTTATTAAGTTGCTTTCATGTTGCATGAGAAAATGTATTGCTGTAATAAATCATAATGTTCCTGCCAAAATTATTATCCCATGTTAATTCATTCATGATGTGATTTGATGGCAATATAAAACTTTATTAATCTGAAGGCACAAAACTGACCAAGTGATCAACATCAGGTCACGATTTGAACAAAACTATTTATTTATTTAGACAAACTTAGGTATATGTGTATGAATTGCTTTAATAACATGTACATTTAATTGTGCATAATCTGTTTGATTATTTGATTATACGTAAAAAAAAAAAAATACGTATGAAAGCATAGGAAACTATACTGTAGACGTCAAGCGCACGCATTTATAAATCGCTAAAATAATTATTTAAGATTAGTCGATTTATTTGCTAATGGACCAATTTTTTAACGCGCAATAATGGCCCGTTGAATTTGGTGAGTGAAGCGTAAACTGAGAACAGCAAGTGTTCATTCATCAGCCCTGTGATCCGATTTCAGCTTAGTGTTAAATAAAGATAAAAGTGCTTTGTAATTTTAATTTGTTGATTGAAAGAGGGGGAGGGAGAGAAAAGATGCTATTATGTCTTCGATGAATATTGAAATTAATCAGCTGATGGCCGGCGTGGCGGCGGAGGCTCCTGGCGTGTGGGCCGTGGTGTTTTGGTGTAATCCTGGATCAGGAAGAACCACAATAGGAGGAGAACGTCCCCCTTGTTCTCTCAGATTAGCTGGTTCACCACCTGTCAGCAGCCACCTGGACCAACAGGAACTGGGACGTGTGATGGGATCCACATTCTAGCTCTAAACTGGAGCACGTGCCCTGGAAGTTCGAGATATTTTGTTTATTTGGAATTTTTCGCCGATTTTTGGGCCCAAATTTGCCACCCAGAGCCACTCGCTTTGCATTGCACTGCGTTTTACGGCATCTTCCTGCAGCCTGGATTGTGCCAAAAATCGCTGTTGATTGAACATTTTAACACGTTATTTTATTTGTTTATATTTTTCCCCTCACAGTTCACTGACACGTTTTGTACAGTAAATATGCTGACGTTAAAAGTGAGAGATATTTTTTTTTTAAATAAAGTGTGAACAAAAATGTAGCTAAAAAATCATTTTAGTTAAGCTTGTGCCAAATGACACAATTTTGTACATTTTCTTTATATTTTTTTTTTGCTAAATAAAAAAAAACATATTTTTTTAATGTGTGAACTAAAAGAGACATACCATTATTAGGCGAATATAAGCACCCCCTGATTTATTTTTTGTATTTTCTTAATTACATGGGAAATGAGCAGTTCTCTTCTAGTAAAAATAACTCTTATTAGTTAAATAAATACACAGGATATATCTTATCTTATAACTATCTATTACATCTTCTGTAAACAAATATGTTTCATTTATGTAACGTTTTCTTAAAGGTAATCATCGAAACAATCGACCTGGAAAAATGTCAACGATTAAAAGTTCTGAGTTTCGATTTTTTTTTTTTACCGATTAATCGGCCAGCCCTACCCGTGACCTCTGGTGACCTCTGACCGAGTATAAAAATGTAACAGAATCATCACTATAGAAATGTTTCCACGTGCTTCTCGTAATTTCTTGTTCCAGTATCCCATCCTGGATAACACAACGTAATTATAAAGCCTGAATGTAAATTTCGCAGAAAAAGAAATCCCCAAAAGCCAGCCGCCGCGTCTAATGAATGCACTTTTCTCCCAGCACGGCCGCACGCGCTCAGTCCATCAGATTGAAATTCATAACTTAATTGAGGTCAGAGCCTTGAGCCGAGAGAACAAAAGGCCCCGGTGAGGAGCAGGTAGATCAATAGTGATAAATATCTGCCTGGGCTTCAGCCACTTCATGCCACGGGTTTGTTTGGGAACGGCGTTTATTTACGAGACGTTTGGTGACGTCTCCATGCGAAAAGACGACGGCGGTGAATATGTGCGTAGTTTGTAATGAATTCCCATGATGCCGTTTTTCGCAGGCAGATTGAAACGCTTTAGCATTAGCTTGTAATGTTTTAGCGAGCAGCTTCAGGCAGGCGACTCGTAATCTCGGCCTGTGTTTGAAATTCCTAATCGAGGGGATTTTTACACATTCAGGTTCTTCTGCTGCCTGTAACAAACGGCTCCATCTTCTGCGTCATAACTAATAGCTGAGGCAATCTGTCATGAGGTTGGTGAAGAGAGGTTACACCGAGGGTTGCGTTTGGAGGAGTTTAGGGTTTGGAGTATTTCGGGTGGAAGCTGGAACTTCTCAGCGCGGCTGATAACGACCGGCTTTGAAATCCAATTTGTTCAGGTTTGGTTTTCAAAGCAGCCGAACAGATCAACATAGCCAACATTTATATTGTGGCTGTAATGACGAGCTATGAGGAAGTCGACAATGGATCGGAGACAAAACTCATAAACCCTGGTAGAGCTCAAGGTGTATGGCTTTATGTCTTTTTTTTTACTTTTAGGTAATTTTTTTTTGTAGCTTATATTTTTAATTTTTTACATTTTTTTTGGATATGTTTTCTCCAAAACTAATTTTGTAATTATATTCCATGAAACAGAACATGATAATGTCTGTCCAAACTTTTGCTCCAACTAGTAGCTCTACCATCTTCACCACATGTAAAAAAAGGTTTGTTTTTTTTTCAGCACTAAAGACTGAAGTTCTGCCATGTTTCTTGATACTTTTGTAAAGCATTTACTTTTATGGCAGTTACTTTTATGTAAATCGATAAAATGTAGCTTAAAAAATAATTTTAGCTAAGCTTGTGCCAAATGACACAATTTTGTAAATTTAGTTTACATTTTTTGCAAAATCAAAAAATACATTTTTTTTAATTGTGTGAACTAAAAGAGACATACCATATTTACGCGAATATAAGCACCACCCTGATTTTTAAATTTTGAAAAAATACATTTTTTTTATTGTGTGAACTAAAAGAGACATACCATATTTACGCAAATATAAGCACCACCCTGACACACACAAAAAAGGTTTTGTTTTTTTACATTTCTCCTTCAGTTACGTTAATACTCCTAATAATCCAATAACGATCCTTTGCACCAGTCCGCACATGCGCAAATGATATTATCTGATATTGTCTGATATTATCTCGTTTATCAGACCCAGCGTTTTGATTGTGTCTGTTCCTTGGACTTTTTTTACTTCTTGCCCGTGTTCTTCATTTTCGACTGTTTTGACTCTTTCCTTGACTCGTTTTTTTGCGCTAAGCTAAGCTACCTTGGTTTGGTCGTGGTTTGGTCTCTATTTGTTGTAATATTAATGATTGTGTTTAGTTTAATCTTTCTTCTTCCAGTGTAATTTTCTCCCTGTTAAGTGTTGTGGCATGTCACTTATGTAATGTTTCTTTATTTCTGTTATTGAGCCAATAAAATAATGCTTCTGCTATTTAAAGACGCACCGCTACATAAAGACGTCATGTTTACATTTAATTGTGATTGTTCCTGACTTGAAATACGGAAAAATGGGCATTAATATTTGAAATTGGCGATTATAAGCACCTTTATTTATATATATATATATATATATAAAGATAGATGGATGGATGGATATATACAATAAATTTAAAAGCAGTGATGATAAAAATGCAAACAGCAAAAGAAAACAAAAGAAAGAAGCGACAATAAATAGGTTGTGCTAAAACAATGGTGCAATTGTGATGAGATAAAAATTCCAATAGTGCAATAGTGCACATTTTGAGTGAAAAAGTACTTTTATTTTGAAACATGCAGTTATTGTTCTGTATGTTAAACCATCAATGGATAATACATCTATTACAACAACGTCTTGCACGCGCACCAACGACGGCGAGAGTAATTCATCAAGCCCAAAAAAAAAAACCAAGAGTCTAAGGACGGAGGATTTCATTAGAAGCGGTTTATTCAGATGGCGAGCGTGTGTATGATATGGATCCGCACACCTCCAGCATCTTAAAGAGCCGGCTCGCTTCCCTCCTATAAACCCCAGCAGCATCCGAATGAGCCGCTCCGTTGGCTCCGTGCCACATTAAACCGCCGCAAAAAGCATCTCCGCGTAAGTGCTGCGCTATTCATTCCCGCCCTGATGAAAAGCTCTTCAGGAACCATCTGTTTCTCCCTCGTCCCTCAACACTTTTCTTGCTGTTTTCCAGCCGTCCACAAAAAAATTCTCAAAAAATTCATTTATTTTGCCTTTGTCTTATCTGTCTACGTACTTATGCTTGTCTTTCTGGTCAAATGTCTGTGTATCTTTCCTTTCAGAGATCTGTCCGTCCGTACATCCATCCATCTCTCCCTCTCTATCTCTTGATCTACCATCCATTCATTTAATTTATTTCTTCTTGCATATTTTGTCTATATATCTGTACGTACTTGTGCTTGTCTTTTTATTCACATTTCTTGTCTGTGTATCTTTCCTTTCAGAGATCTGTCCGTCCGTACATCCATCCATCTCTCCCTCTCTATCTCTCGATCTTTCTATCCATCTCTACCATTTATTCATCTACTGCATTTGTTATTGCATATTTTGTCTATATATCTGTACGTCTTATCTGCAAATCTGTCTTTCTGTTCACATTTCCTGTCTGTGTGTCTATCCTTTCAGAGATCTGTCCATCCACCTCTAGGTCTGTA
>MU204245.1:41229-72466 GCA_017309775.1 Paedocypris sp. Pulau Singkep
ACTGTCAAATTCACAAAAGAACGACAGCAATAGAGCGAAACACTTTGTTAATTTAGAGAGAGAGAGAGAGAGAGAGAGAGAGAGAGAGAGAGACAGAAGCAGTTTCCTTCATTCAGGAGAGAGGTAGAGAGAAACGGTTTCATTCAAGAGAGAGAGAAAGAGAGAGAAACAGTTTTATTCGAGAGAGAGAGAGAGAGAGAAAGCAGTTTCATTCATTTATTTATTCATTCATTCAAGACAGAGGGAGAGAGAAACGGTTTCATTCGAGAGAGAGGGGGGGGTAGAGAGAGAGAGAGAGAGATAGAGAGACTCTTATTGTCAGACCCTTCATTCCCAGTAAAAGCCTTAAATTGAGAATCAAAAGGCTCGAGATTTTCCCGTCTCTACACTCCTCCTCCTCTCACTCCATCCTCCTCCTCATCCCCTGTTCCGGGGTCCGAGGTTAAAAGCCACACTCGTCAGTGAGTTTTTCCCCCTCCTGCTGACGAGGGAAGCGTGAGAAAGCACTCAGAGCGGAGGAATGTCCCCGCATCAGCACCACGGCCTCGGCTAACAGGGTTACGCAGCATCGCCCCGGAAACTGCCAATGGGGCACAAACGCTCCTCCTGCCACCCCAACAATCACTTTAAGTGTGGAGGTGAGGAGAAGAGGAAGCTGATCGGGCTCTTTTAGATCCCTAGATGCTCCGCCCCTTTTCCCTGAGCGCAATCCTTCTGGCTTCTGATGAAGATCGTTCCCGCCTTGTCACTTTGCAGCAAAATAATGGTGGAAAAATATGTTAAAATAGAAATACTGATGCTTGTGAAAATTACTTAAATTTTTTTGGGAGGAAATCAAATCGAATTTGAGTCATTGTTTTTAGTCAGAAATTGTATAGATGGTCTTTATCATTCATTCATTCAACATGTAGATCAACTCTTATCAACTCTTGTAATTTTGTAAAAAAAAAAAAAAAAAAAAAAAGAGTCGTATTTAAGCAAACAAAAAAATCATTTTTTCTGATAGATACATGATACAGGATACTGAATATTGGTAATATAATATTCCGAAAAACGAATATCCCAAAAATTGAATTTTGTCTTAAGACAATGTATAGCATTGAAAATATTTGTCATATTTGGGTGGTTTTGCTCATTTTTTTTAGTAACGTATAAATAGTGTTTATTTATTGATCAAAGCATTTGACTTTTGTTTTTGTTGTTGTATTTAATCATGTGTTGTGTTTAATCTTACATTTATTTTCTTTGGTTTTATGGTTATAGGTTACTGTATAGCTTATTGTGTAACAATGAAATACTGTTAAAAATACACTGTGTGTATACACAGTATAAAAAAAAAAAAATATTCTAAAATATTTTCTTAAAAATGTTTCACCAAAAAAGATTGACTATATTGTGTTTAAAATTGTGTGTAACTGTATAGGTTACTGTATAACTTGTATAACCTAACCCTAAACCTAAAGACACACTGTAAAAAAAATACAGTATAAAATAATTATAAAAAAATTCTAAAATGGTTTCCCGTGTTTACCCCAAAAAAGACTGACTATATTGTGTTTAAAGTTGTGTGTAAAGTTATAGGTTACTGTATAACTTGTATAACTTAACCCTAACCTAATGATATACAGTAGAAAAATGCAGTATAAAATCATAATTATTAAAAAAATTCTAAGCATTTTTCCTAATAATGTTTCCCTGTGTTTACCCCAAAAAAGACTGACTATATTGTGTTTAAAGTGTGTGTAAAGTTATATGTTACTTGTCATATGTAACTTGTATAACCTAACCCTAACTCTAATGATACACTGTAAAAAAAAATATACAGTATAAAATAATAATTATAAAAAAAATTCTAAAATGTTTTTCGCAAAAAAGACTAAGTTGAGGAGTGTACAGAGGTAATTTCAGGCTCTCTTCCTGTCTGTCTGTCAAGCCTCGGCGTGTGAGTTTGCTGAGGTGGTGGAGATGCTCCTGAAGGCCGGAGCCGACCCGTCCATCAAAGACCAGGAAGGTTCTCTTCCAGAAGAAGTGACAGAGTCCAGTGCCATCTCCTCCCTCCTGCGCCAGTACCCCGCCCCTAAAGGCTAAACCTCCAATCACCTGCCTTCCTCATCCAATCAGCTTCGGGCCTTCAGACCTCTTCTATCACCATTGGCTGGGAAGCACGGACTCTTCTCCCAGCCACCGATTCCTCCTCGTCACGATTAAAACCAGCCGGCGGAACCACACTCGTCTTGTTTCAGCGTCTCCTGCTTTAGTGGCTTTTCTCTCGTTCCCGGGACGGTTGGTGTGCGCTTGTGAAAGCCCCGTCCCTCATTCCGGTCATTTCCATAAGTCTGGCGGGGTCGGGGGAGGGGCAGCGACACTAAGCCCATTACATTTCCATTACGAGCTCTTCACTCCTGACACGGACTCCTCTGAAATCATGTCCCATATCGCCCGGCCTTTCTTTACTTAACGTTCATGCCTTTTTACAAGTCTCCTCTCTGGAAGCTTCTCTAACACCATTAGCGGCAGATGGCGGAGGTTTGCCCCCCCCCTCCTCCACCTCTCGCTGTCTGTCTCCATCACTTGCTCTCGTTTAGTCTTTCCACATCCAGCCAGTTTCCCAGCTTAAGTGCCGGAATGTTCCGTCGGCCATGATGGTTTCACTCCAGAATTCCTTTATCGACCAAGTTGCAAGTGACAACGAGGAATTGCGTTTGGTCTGACTCCGCCCTCTTTTTGCAAGTATTGGCATTACCGTATTTTCTGGACTATAAGCCGCACCTGTGTATAAGCCGCACACGCTCTATTTAAAAAATAAAAAATAAATAAAAGACAAACAAGCCCACCTGCGTACAAGACGCATCCACTCTATTAAAAAGTTTTGCCACAGATATGTATGTTTGTGGATTAGATATTTACTACAGGAACAGAACGATTTTGAATTGTAAATGTACATGTCTGTAACTAAATAGATCCTTTCCTAACCTGCATTTTAACACGGCAGCAACTTTGCTGATTAAAACTTAAAGAAATTATATCTGCTAAAGAGGAAGTAGCGTATTCTTCTTTGCATTTATTTTGACTTAGTGTTGATTCTCATTCCGGTTTAGAGCGGAAAAAAAATCTGCAGAATAGCCGCACCTTTGTTTAAGCCGCATGGTTCAAAACCTGTGAAAAAAGGAGCGGCTTATAGTCCAGAAAATACGGTAGATATATAAGAAAAATAAACACACTAGTATTCATTCGCGAGGACAAGCACAAACGAGGAGAAGAATCCCCCGTCCTCGATGACACCCGGCCTGGAACGCTATTTGCATGTTTAATTTATTCCTTCTCGCCGGCCTCAGGAAGTTGATAGTAAAAGCTCGCCGATCGATGATAATGGCGTTTGCGTGCGTGTTTGTCATCTTTGCTAAAGGAGCCGCGCCGGGATTTTTCCAAGATTTATGCGTTTACTAGTGGCGTAAGTGGCGAGTAAATTATCCCGCCGGTCTTTGCCGCTGTTTATCTTTGCGCGGCCGAACTGTTAAAGGCCGCGCGTTAATGGCGGAATCAGGGGCCCGAGGTTCCGCTGCGTCGTGATGATGATGTTAGTTTCATCGCTGTGAGTCGTTTTTACACGTTTGGCTGTTTTTATCGCGAATTGGGGAATCGAACTCACAACCTTGATGAGAAATATGTGAACACACACACACAAACACGTGCGCACACACCAGTGTTAATTTCGTTGATGAAATATTTTCGTCATTGTCTTCGTCAACGAGACTTTTTCCCTGACGAAAACGAAACGAGAACTATATAAAACTCCCACTCAGGGCTGAAAACTACAACTACATTTCTTGACACTTTCGTCAACAAATAAAAAATAAACAAAAATGGCTTTCGTGACGACGTCCAATCATAATCCGAGCTTGTGGAGAAAGGCGGGTGCAAACTCTAAGAGAACCAATCAGGACACGGAGCCTTTCAGCTGACGCGGTGAGCTGGTCAGGAAGTTATAGAGGAGAACAAACAGTCAAATATATGGATTCGTTTTACATTCAACACAACCTTAGAAAAACAACCACGGGCAGAAACACAACACACCTGAAGCGCCATCTGCTGATGAAACGTCTTTATTCACCGAGAAACCATTTGTTACTTATAAACGTGATGCAATTATAATTAATTTAATTTTACTGTAATTAATTTTCTCTTTGTTGAGGTTTTGTTTGAGAATACATTTTTTTGGATTGAAAGAAAAGTGCATAAAAATAAGTTCAAGTAAAAGAAACGTTTTTCCAAATAAGATGTACAGTAAATATTTGATATGTTCATAGTTAACTACGTATTCAGATTGCTTAGACGTGGCAACTTTAGTAAACATTTAGAATATGTAGCACTTATATTTTCACTGACTAAATCTATACTGTAATTAAGTCTTAATTAAATTAGATTAATTTAGAATTAGATTAAAGCAAAAAAAAAAAAATCAAGACGACAAAATAGGTACTAAACTGAGTTTTAGCCAAAAGACCACGACTTAAACTAAATAAATCTTTGCGTGTGTGTGTGTGTTTAAGCCTGCGGGTCACGTGACCACCCTCGCCGGGTTCTGACGGTCGGACGTTCCGCTCGCCCTGGATTCACGGAGAGTTTACCATGAGGTAACAACACTGAGAGGATTAGTGAAGGTTTGACTGTGCAGAACAACAATCTGCTGCGAGCAG
This sequence comes from Paedocypris sp. Pulau Singkep, assembly GCA_017309775.1. Classification (NCBI taxonomy): domain Eukaryota; kingdom Metazoa; phylum Chordata; class Actinopteri; order Cypriniformes; genus Paedocypris; species Paedocypris sp. Pulau Singkep. Next base: position 45,927 of record MU204245.1, read on the forward strand.
AAGGACCAGCAGATGTGCCGCCGCTGTTTGTGTGTTTATCACGGGGAAAAGCTTTTTGTTTGCTTCCAAAGCGCCTGCTACTGGGAAGAAGAACCGCTCCGGATCTGTGAACTGGCCAATTGATTTGTGTGTCCGACTGTAGATTCAACATCACATTCATGTAAACTGTTACTGTTCACGTAGCTGTAGTTAAACGTTTATTCTGTAATGAATGGCATTATATACATGCGTTGTGCATTAAACAGTACACATTCAGGGGCATTATAGAATTATTATATGTGTATTATAGAATTGTCTTTTGTTATTATTATTATGGGATATTTTAGAAAAGTCTTTATTACAACTTAAAATTGCATATTTGAAAATTTGATATACTATATATTTATATAGTGTGTGTAGGCATTCTATTCTATTGTATTTTATAATGTACATATACAGTATACTGTGTGTGCATATACAGTATATATTAGAATACAACTATAAACATACAGTATTTCAAATATGCAATTTTAAGTCATAATACAGACTTTTCGATAATAACAGTAAAAAAATGGTAGAACAAATATACAAAAATTATATATTATAAGTTATATAATTGTCTTTTTATAAACTGTGTTTAATGCACAAGTGTGTGTGTACTGTATTAATACCTATATTCCTTAGATAGAACTTATATAAGTACACAACACATATCATCACATACATTTATATGCACACAGATGCAGCTTGCTGATGGAAAATATAGTTTTGGGAATCTTTACTTTTTAAGAAATTTATAAAAGGAAGAAATGTCCCCCTTGTGGGAATGATAAAGTCTTATCTCTTAAAATAAAAGTCTTTAAAACTACAAAAACTGGTTGGTGGTATTGAGGCCTTTACTGAGATTTACCTGGATCAGGAAAAAGTGAAAGTGACCCACAGCCAAATCAAACCAAGTATTAAAACAATACCGTGACATTTAAGTTTGCATAATCATAACGAGTATACATTAACCGGTTTGAATATCCGCCGCTCAGACGTGCGTACAAAACGAAATCCCGTATCTGCAAGAACAATAGAAAGCCGCCGTACCCGAAAGACGATTCAACTTTATTTTTCCATATAGATTTGACTGTACACAATTCACACGGCCGGACTGAAGGCATATAGGACTCGCGTCAGTGCTCGTTTTTTTTTTTGTCTTTTTCTTTTTGTGTTCCAAAGATCCATCGCAACAAACAGTGCTCATCACACACGACTGCGGACACCTTTACAAAATCTACAGCCATCACGAGCGGACACACACACTCATCTCGGTCCGCTCCACTTGCACTTTTGTACTTCGTTTTGCGCTGAAAGCGGTTGCCATGGTGACCAACAGCATCTCCGCAGCTGCGTAAAATTCCCCGGTGAGTAAAAAATACAGCATTTGTTTTCAGGCCGGTATATGTTTCCCTTTCAAGAGTCAGAACCGCTCTGGAATAAATTATATATATATATATATATTATAATGGTAGCAACAGTATCATAAATAAGGTCCACGTCAAACTCTTCCGTCCTCGCCGTTGCGTTAAGCGAGAGGTCGCCGTGACGACATCAGTCCGAGCCTCTTCCTCCTTATCAAAATATTTTCCGACTTTCGCCGTCTAGAAAGTTGAAACCCCCCCGAACCCTTGTAAGAAGGACTTGTGCCACGTGTGTACGTACGTATCTCCACCGCCACCAGCCGCCGAGGAACGTAAAGTGCGTCGCCATTTCGGACCGGGATGGCCTTCCTCGCTTCAAAGCATGCATGAGCCTGGAGAACGCGGGCGAGGCTTCTTCCCTTCCCCGACGCTTCTCAGAACTCGTCCCGTCCAGTTCCGAGAGAATTCGCAGTGAAAAAACACGGCGCGGACGTTCCGTGGCTCACCGCCGCAGCGCTTCCACTGGCGAAAGGTTCCAGCTCGCTTGACCTCTGACCTCAAAACTGGGAGTGGTCCATTTCGTCGAGCCAGGAGGCGGGGCTGGTGGGGAAGTCCGGGTAGCCCGTGCTGCTTCCTGTGGAGAGGTCAGAGGTCGGGCCGCCCGCCATGGCCCTCAGAGCCTGCCCCCCCGCACCCATCAGGCCGTCCATGCTGAAGGTCAGGTTGTTGAGCAGCGGCGTGTGGCCCTGCAGCGAGGTGATGGAGGAGGGCGACTGGGGCAGGCCGTAGGGACTTCCTGCCCGCAGGTCGTGGTACGGCTGCCCTCCGGCCTCCAGGGAGAAGCTTCCGTTCAGCATGCTGCCGTTGGTCACGTCCCCGACGCTCCCGTAGAGGCCGTTGGCGTGACCCAGGTCTGACAGGATCTGGTCTTCTGTTAAAGAGTCACAATAATTATGGTTTTATTTATAGAGCACTTTGCATAATACAATCTCAGAGTGCTGAGCAAAGGCGGCGAAACTTGGCCTCAATTTAAAAAATAAATTCCCTTAAACCCTCCTACCGTGCTCGGATCTAATGGACTCGTTTTCAAAGTTTCAAATGTTTCGAAACTGCTTAAAAGTGTTTTCTGTCACTTTGAAACTGCTTCTGCTTGGCTTGTTTGGTGTAATCGTCATATAAAATATATAACGATTCGGTTTATATTACAAAGATACTGTTTGGTTCAAATTGAACACTTATATACATAATAAAAGCCCCACAGGTCTTTAGGAGGATTAAGAGATCGCAACATTAGTAAATTAATTTAAGTAAATCCTAAAGTAAAACAATTTCATTTCAAACAGTTGGATGTCGTGTGAAATCGGTACATTTTTCATAATGTTTTGAAACTGTTGAAAATATGTGATACGACTGTACGGTAACTTATCATGATGGCCAGCCACTAATTATTTTATTGCGTTTCATGCATTATTCATAAACTTAAACAACATGTAGTCACTTTACTATTTTGCTCATTAAAAATCTAAATAGCATAAGTTGCTAGACTCTTTTGTAGTATAATGACGATGATTTGTCTACAAACGCCGTCGTACTTTTGCTAGTACATTTTTTTAGGCTGTGAAGCACAAAAACTGACATTATACTTTTTCATGCTGCTATTTTTGCTGTTTTTTTTTTGTACGCTCAACAATTTGTGTTGTGCTCTGAACCATCCGTAGATGGTTAGAATTCAGTTTCAGTATTCTTGAATTTCTCAGTATTTTTCAGTCTTCAAAGTTTAGAAGTTTCAAGGAGTTTTAATTTTCTGACAATTCTTTCAATGATTCGGGCCTTATGACACCAAAGCCTACTGATAAAGTGATTAGCAAGGAGTGTCTGTATCTGGAAAGCCAGAGGATCCTAAACGGAATCCACAGAGATCTCAATGTTTTTCATTTCGTGACATTCGAGGCTTGTTGGCAAAGAGACTGTCATCGATCGTCGAAAAGCAAAGCTTCGGTTGATACAACAAATATCTAAAATCGGCCTTCGCTTATCAAAAACACTCCGATACCGCACAACAGGTAGTAGAACGTTTTTTTTGCCATTCAAACGTGCCAACAGTCTGTGATTTCTGAGGGAAAGAACATGTGAGATCGACTCGTATGGTTCTTCTCCTCCAATCGGCTAAAAGCTCCAGCGGTTTTATGGAGTTTGTGCGCGGCGGCTCGCGGTTCTCGTAAACACCGGCGCTCTTTCAAAGTGCCAGTGAGCTTTTACTACTCCTCAAAACGGGCTTACAGAAGAATTAAACCAGAAGAGCCTCATAAGGTGTCCTGCTGTGAGTGTGAGATGTTCACCTCTGAAGCTGAGCTCGCTGTCGCTGAGGCCGGCGTCGTCCGCTGAGCTCTCCTTCTCCGCTTTGCCGGATCCTCGGTTTCGCTTGACGCTCTTGTAGAACTGACCCCAGCGGTGGCGGCCGGCGTCCTTCTTCAGACGCTTCTCTTTCGCTCGCCGGTTTTGGAACCACACCTTGTGCGTGGAGAAGAAGCAGTGACGGTGAAGGCTCGGACGGACCAGAAGGTTCGGGTTGTCTAACTGACCCGTGTTAAAAGTTTAACCATGAATTAGGGCCGTCAAAGTTAACGCGTTAACTCGTGCGATTAATTAAATGTTTAATATAAATGACAGTATTTAAACAAGTGTTTTTTTTGTGTCGAGTTTACATTCATTTATATTTTACACTTCAATATTCAATTATAAAAGATTCCATACTTATTCTTAATAACTGTTAATAATAAATCACTGTTAATAATACATAATAATTATTGGCAATTAACTAGTTAAAAGAAAATAATCGTAATCTTAAAAATAACGTTTTTTTTTTTTCAACTTCTACTGCTCGTCTTAGTTAGTGTAATCTACATATCAACATAAAAACGGTTCCGTTCACATATTTGCTACATTTCCGCTACACGTTATTGTTACAAGGATAATGTTCAGGTCAGTTTGACTCTTCAGACAAACAGGAAGCTAAAAAGAGTCAGAAAGATCAATTACTACGTGTTTCTTTGCAACAATGAGACACAATACACACGCGTCTCACACTGGGGAACTGTTTGGTTTCTGACACTAATATGCATAATAAAAGCCCCCCGGGTCTTTAGGAGGATTAAGAGATCGCAACATTAGTCCTAAAGTAAAACAATTCGAATTATTGAAACCTTGATTGATGGATGTCGTGTGAAGTCGCTACATTTTTCCTAATATTTTGACATTTGCGTATCATAGGTGACGCGACTGTACGTTAACGTATTATGGTGACGACCAGCCGCTAGCTGTTGTGTTGCATATGTCATGCATTATTCCCTGACCTGCACCACTCTCATGTCCAGGCCGGTCTCTGAGGAGAGCTGCTCTCGCACGTGTCGCGCTGGCTTGGGCGAGTTCTTGTAGGCGCTCTTCAGCGTCTCCAGCTGCTTGGCGGTGATGGTGGTCCGAGGACGCTTGGCACCCGTCTCCGAATCATCTGCATCACAAAATACACACGCCTTTAGACGGAGGTGTAGAGTACTTGAGTAAATGTCCGTTACTTGAGTGCTTCGTACTTCACTTACATATGTTTTTGCTGCTTTGTACTTGTGCTGAGTAGCAAAAATGACAGCAACTTTTACTCTCTACTCCACTACATTGGTGATTGAGTACCTGTACTCTTTACTCCACTACATTTGAATGGACATTTACCGCTACTTGTTACATTGTGATTGTGTGCGACAAGCCGCATGGATTTATATTGTGTTTAATTCTTGGGCGGATGAGGTGATATCGCCATCTGCAGGATGCTGAAGGTACTGGATGCTGTTTATCAGCTCAATCACGCAATTAGAGGCATGAATGTATTTTACTCTTTTTATTTCATCAGATATAATTTAATAATCGCAATTTTATTTTAGTTTTAAAGCAATGAGGTCCCAATGTCAGATGTCTTTGGTTAAAGCGTTTTCAGATACTGTACGTAAGTTGTGTGCTAAAAGTGAATTTCATGTCGAGAAAAAAAAACAAACAGAACAAACAGTATTTTTGCTTTACAAAATTTAATGTACAGCAAAAACAGCAATATCACCAAAAATTATTGCTGTTGTGTCATTATTGAAATAATTGCCACTAGATGCTTTGTATCTATGTGATATGGTCTGTTTGGACTACATAGATTTTTAAAATGAGATCAATTAAAACAATTATACTTACAGTCTATGTATACATTACTTTTATAACTTTTTATAATATATAACATTTTATAATAATATGTTTATAATAATACGTCCCTTGTGACGTATACACTATATTAAGAATATATTTACATTGTGTATATATATATATATATATATATATATATATATACACACACACACATTGTATACTTTACAATATAAAATAATATAACATTTATTGTGATGTATACAGTATTATATATATATATATATATATATATATGCGCATTGTATATATAATAATATACATACATTGTACACTGTATATGTACATATTGATGTGTGTATATATACATACACATACGTATACTGTACTGTGTATTTTTTACGGTACTACAGTTTTCATTAAAAAAAAAGACTTGAACAAGTTTACTATACAAGTAAATCTTTTCAACAACAAAACCAGAAGCACGTGAGTAGAAGAGTTTGTGGACACACACACACACACACACACACACACACACAGGTTGAGTCGATACTCTCCTGAAGCTGTCACACAGAAGCAGAAGAACAGTAAATCTTTGTGGGGAGCGGCACACGCTGCGAGTTATTGGGGCTCTAACGTAAAAGTGCATTGAGTCACTTAATGTAATCAATCAGCCGCTCACAGAAATCTCCATAAACACAGCGTGAAGGCCTTTCAGATGCGTGAGAGGTCAGATCCCACGCAGCTAATGACCCTTCTGCCTTCAGCGTTTCTATTGGCTGGTGAAAGACGATGTTAATTACAGCATCGACACTCCTGAACTTTGCTGTCAGACGGACTCTCAGATAATCCAGATAATCCAGGCTGGTGGGAAGAAAAGACTAGGGTGAATGTAAAAAATGTATCTTTATTTTTAATCATCGTGATTTAGTACTTGTATCTTTGCATCACAAGAGGGGCGGGATCTTTTGGTTTCAGGTAAACCAATCAGTGGGAGGGGGAGGGGCCTAATGCTATAATTATTTATATTTTTATAAAATTAAAATATTTATCTTTTAGACAAATTTAAGAAATTTAATTTTAAAATTGAGATTTTTGTCTAAGTCATCTAATAATATATATAAAACCATGTGTACAGTTATATATTATATTGATATTATTGATATTAAATATATAATATATGGTGTGTGTGTGTGTGTGTGTGTGTGTGTGTGTGTGTGTGTGTGTGTGTGTGTGTGTTATAGACATAGCTGTTCACAAAGCAAGTAAGAATGAAATTTTGCACAATACAGTAAACTGCTTTGTATATATATATTTGTTTTCTTTGTAACAATACATACAATTATATTAATCAGATAAAAGTGTAGCGTGTAAACATACATGTAATCTTTTTTTTGTGAATAATTAAAATGTACTGTTTCATCCCAAAATCTTCCCATCAGTTGATCCCAGTCAATCCCATTCCCGACAGTTGAAGCCCATCTTGTAGGGTTCAACTGTCTGAACCAATCAGGGATCGGGGGCGGGGCCTAAAGGGCAGTAATAGTTCAAACTAAAACAACTTTGGAGACATTATGGCCCAACACACGACAACATCCTCGTCATTTCTACAAACACATTCTCTCTAACAAGATGCATTTGCGCCATTACGTCACGGTTGTGCACGTCAAATCAAATCAAATCACTTTGATTGTCACATCACCACGGAAAAATCAACAAATTACAGACAGTAACAATAAGTAGCAGTGCAAAAAAAAACCCATTGTGCGCGAAATATGTTTGTGTGCTGAACAGTTACACAAATTAGTGTAATTTAGGTGCATATGAGAAAAGTATTGAACACCATTGAATATATATCTATATATGTACAGTGCAGCAGCAGCAAAAAAAAAAGTTTACAGTGTGTGTTGTTCTACACTAGATTAGACTGTGGCAAATCATCAGGGGTGTAAGGTACTTGAGTAAATGTACTTGGTTAAATTACTTAAGTATGTTTTTGGCTACTTCGTACTTGCACTGAGCATAATAAATATAAGCAACTTTTACTCCACTGCATTTGTGATTGAGTAGCAGTACTTTTCACTCCACTACATTTGAGCGAACACTTATCGTTACTCGTTACATTTTGAAAAGAACATCTCTTACAAGATGCAGTGTCAGCTTTGTTTACCACAGACAACAAAAATAAGTGCTTTTAAAAATTCGTCACATTTTGTGAAACACATTGCGGTAATTAAATGTTTGCGGGAATTTATACGTAGTTTATTAAGTGCACTGCATCTCTTTGTATAATTGTAATGCAGAGAAACCGTCCTAATCACTTGAGAAGCAACTCAAATACTCAGAAGAGGAAGAATGTGTTTTACAAATTATATTATTTAATATATATAACTTTATATAATACAAATAATATATAATTTACATCTACTTTGTTCTACCTTTTCCCCTTAAATTCCCTTAAAAATTTAATTTTACCTTAAATTCTGTTTCTGTATTAGAAAACAATAGTTTGTTTTCACATTTCTTTTTTTTTGGGCCTATATTGAGCACGAATAAAGTACTTCTTAATACTTAAGTTCTGTTAAAATAGGATACTTTGCTACTTTGACTCAAGTCTTTTTGAAATTGGTGACTTGTTACTTATGGAGTAATTTTTACCGTAAGTATCTGTACTTTTACTCAAGTATGGCTGTCCGCTACTCTCAACACCCCTGCAAATGGTTGTGAGTTGGTGATACGGTCACTCACCGTTTTGTTTGGCGGTCTCGTAGTCCTCCTTACACACCAGCCTGCCGTCCTCCATCAGGTAGAACTCGTCTCCGGTGGCCAGCTGCCGGCTGCACATCACACAGGCGAAGCAGTGCAGGTGATACACAAAGTCCTGGGCTTTCCGGACCACCTGGGTCGGGGGGATGCCTTGCTGGCACGATGCACATTTCGTCCCGAAGCGCCTGTGAGTTTGAGCATCTCAGTTACAACCTGGTGTAAACACGGCACTCTGGGTGATGCTCTGAAAATTCTTCCTACAGCTCAGAATGTCCTACACTGATGTCACTGCTCAGCTGTTCCTAAAACACGCCAAAACTGAATACTGTACTAATATAAATAACTACAAAATATAGTAAGTAAGAGGCTTTTATTGTCATTGCATGTTGTACTACGAAATTTCGATAAAAACAAGCATGCAATACAATAAACAATAATAAAGAAATGTAAAGGAAAAACAAGCAAAACAAAATAAAAAATTTAATATATAAATATAAAAATATGAAAGAAAATTAAAATATAAATATAAAAAGGCAGTTGTGGGATCGATATACATGTAATGTACAGTATATACATTGTGAGAATGGCTGAGTAACATGTATAGTAACATAAGATATAGTAACATGTTACGAATGTCTTGTGTACTGTTATAAGTGTCCATGTTTATGTAGTGCATTTATGGTTATTCATTGATCCAACGCTACAATATCAAAAGTACATTCAACAAAAGCACAGGTAGGAATGTTTGTACGATAAAGTAGAAGAAATGTTGCGAATTTTTTAACGCTCATGTAGCGGAAAGTAGAAAAATCTGAGCGGAGAACAGCTGAGCAGTGACGTATGTTCTAACGCGCATGCGCATGTGCAGTGTAGGAAATTCTGAGATGTAGGAGGAATGGGGCGTCCGGACGGGTTTTATAAATATCCGGAAATGTCCATGACCATGACAAGTTCGCCAACCGTGCTTTAAATGATTTGAGAAGGAAATTGCTCCTGCCGTTTTGAAACAATTGTCCCTATGTTTTTGTGATGCATGTAGACGTCACCTTTTATACTTTTGATTGGGTAATACACGATGTCATCGTTAGTTTGATTGGTCTTCTTTGTATAAGGAAGGCGGGGCTTAGAGAGAGAGAGAGAGGGAGAGAGAGAGAGAGAGAGAGAGAGAGAGAGAGAGAGAGAGAGAGAGAGAGAGAGAGAGAGAGAGAGAGAGCACTCTAAACGCACATACGGCTCATAAACCACCGAGTCAGAATGGGCAGTAAATCAGGGCGTGAATACTGCTAAATAAACCCTTCCTTTTACTTAACCAAGGTGAAGTTTTTGCAACATTGACGGGAAGCCGCTCCTCCATCCCCCTCTCCTCAGCACCAGGGCGGTCTTAACATTAAAATCCCTCCTTCCGTCCCCACGGGCCGCGCTAATAAAGTTAGCCTCCACTCTCAGGCGCGCGCGCGGTTCACGTCTCATTGAAGCCCGTGACATTAAAACCCCTCAAACGTGATTTTGTAAAAGCCACTACTGATCCTGTTTTGGATAAAAGTCAAACTTAATTTCCCATCCTTAAAGCCAGCGAGGGGGAAATCCAATTGCGGGGGGGAGAAAACAACAAAAAGAGGGAAGAGAAAGGCAGGAAAAGGGGATATTTTTGAGCAGAGAGTCCCGCTGCTTTCTGGAGTTTGGTGAGGAGTTGTAATTGAGTTTGGGAACAGGCAGTCTTTGCCGAGCTGCAGCACACTGTGTCTCCCTAACGCGACACCAGAGAAATGAAATACAGCACTTTATTAACTATGACAGAGAATCGACTGCAGGTGCCAGGCTTTACTTTACACGCGCACGCGCGCCAAACAGAGATTCCGCCTGCGTGCGTGCGTGCGTGCGCATAAAAGGCTCGTCTAACGGTCTCGAGCCACGTTTGGATCCGTCACTTTCTGGCCCTTCAGAATTTACACAGCCTTTTTAATGCCGCTCAGTTGTTCAATGAAACCTTAATCAAAGCCATCGGGACTGGGACTAAATTAACACAACGGTGGATGGATGGATGGATGGATGGATGGATGGATGGATGGATGGATGGATGGATGGATGGATGGATGGATGGATGGATGGATGGATGGATGGATGGATGGATGGATGGATGGATGGATGGATGGATAGATAGATAGATAGATAGATAGATAGATAGATAGATAGATAGATAGATAGATAGATAGATAGATAGATAGAAAAAAATAAGATAGATAAAATAAGATAGATTAAAAAATTAAAAATATAAATGAGCAAAAAAAGAAAGATACAGACAGACAGACAGACATAAAGAGATCGACTCACTTAAAGAAATCCTCTTTGCAGTAGACATTTCCCGCGCGAGAGAAGCACTTGTCGGCCAGAAGCGCGTGACAGTCGACGCACTTGAGACACTTGGAATGCCAGTGACGGTCCAGAACCTTCAGAATGAACTTATCCAGGATGTGCTGAGAGCAGCCTGCACACTGAGGGATCTCTGCAGGCACACGAACACACGGGACGCCTCTGTCACTTCACTGTCAAATTAATTCGCCATTTAGAGAAGCAAAGTCCAGGAAGTAATGGGAATTCGATAGCTACATTTAAGAGAAACGCATAACAACTCCACATTGGAACATTGAAAAATGACATGTGATCCAGTGGCAGTAAATCGAAAATTATTATCCTATTATGTAAAATGCACACAATAAATGTTTATAATTTATAAACAGTGCTATGTAGTGAGCCAAAATATTTTTAAATTCGTATTAAATACACAGAGAATTACCCTTTACATTATCACTGATAAACGAAAAAGAGTTGCATGTTTTTAATAAATAATCAATAGCACGAAAAAACAGGCGAGGACATGAGAATAATACGCTTGAAATCATGGAACTTGGTTCATCGATTCCTTAAAGACAGACAAATAGTATGTCACTCCAATTATTCATGACCGAGGCAAGCTCGAACAAAACAAATCGCAACGAATTTAACCAACAAAAACCAAACTCGATTAAATAAGTATATGGTTGCTTATCCGATTAAATGACCCGCATACTAATGCAGGTTCTTTCCGGAAGCACGTGTTTGTTTTATTGTTAATTGCTGTATATCTGACCCCTGGTATTCTGTCTGTCCTCTCACGGCCATAAAACAATTGTATTCGAATGCAGAAAAAACGAACAATGACGTTCAGCTCCCACGACACTATTACTAAATTAATTTGATGTAGTGATCACAAATGCTAACCGAATACAAACACATTATTAAAATGAAAATAACAAACAATTATTGTTTAAAATATTGTTAATTCGATCGTATACTGCATTTTTAGAGAATTTTGTTTTATTATAATAGTTGTGTTATTAGTTCCAGATGGTTAAATTGCAAATGATTAGATAAAATTATGCACAGATTAATGAATTATGCCATAATAATTAAAACAAATCATACGTATTTTCATTTAATTTTATAACATAAATCCATATAAAAAATTATTACGAAATCGCCCCATCATTCCCTTTTCTGCCACACATCAGCAGATATTTCATAATCTCTTTCAATTCTTCACATTGAGTGCTAATTGAATTAGTTGGATATTAGTTGAATACAAAATATTAGTAACTGAGTTAAATGTTTAGAATGTAAAGGAAATATTATCATGCATTTTAAGGACATCAATTGTAGCGATTCGACCGTCTCTTTGCTTTTACTGCAGGTGTAATGCGTTTGGAAATGAAGAGGGATTTTGTGGTGCGGTGCTGAAAGAACAGCGCTCGTGACGCCTGCACTCACTCACCCGCCTTCAGCTTTTAACGCTCATTTAGTCTAAGGATGTATTTCATTAGCCAGTACATTAAAAGATGGCCACCACCTAAGGCCTCTTGAGAAATACAGTTCCGTTACACAAAACTGTTTCGTTGAATACACACATTACCGAAAACGATCGTGTCGTCGAACCTTTGGTCTCGTTTTGATTTCGTTTCCTTAAAATTGTTCGATTTTTTTAATCGTTTCCTAAACTCATAACAGTTCTATTTCTACAGATCTATTATTATTTTTAATCACTCACATATGGTGAATGTTTTAAAACAACCGTCTTATTTTAAATACTACTGTTAGATCCATACAGCAAGTGCAGATTATTCTTAAAATAATCCTTATTTAATCCACGATTTGTACGACAAGGGTGCAGAGTAGCAATATGTTTAATCTACAATCATTTAATGAAAGTAAGCAGTCGCCCGACAGAATTATAGAACGACACAAAGGCTTCTTAAAATTTTTTTAACGCAAATTGTACTCTTTGGGGAGTCGAGTTATAGCTAACAAAAATCATTAAGATTTTTATTTATTTACGGTAATGTTGTATTTACATTTTTACTTAGTTTCTTTGCAAATACAAGAGTTTATTAATTTTACAATTTGTATAAACTGAGGTGTACTGGTCTTGAAACAGCAATTTACGTGCGGTTCACGTGAGGTCTCGAAGAGGTCAGTCTATATGTCTCTAAAACCCTCGGCTGTGAATAATTAGGTCAGGATTTTATCCAATAAAAGCTCCATCTTGATCGTGAGATTAGATTATAGGCCTTACACAGATTATTTCGCGACTGATTAGGACCGGATGCAAATATGATAACAGGCACTTTAAATATTTTACATAAACAGCGGCTAAAAGGATCCATAATGAATACTCCGACGCGACGCTTTAGCATCGCGCTTTTATACAGTAAATTGCTGTTCGGCGAATTAAAGCGAGATGTTTCCCATAATGACGTATAATCCACGGCGCAGCATAACGGCTCCAGTCCGAGGAAATTTAAATACCCCAACAATCTGTCACGGCTTAAATTGAATAAACGTTCCATGCAATTGACTCACAAATGTACCATTTATTTAACAGTATTCCGTCTCACTATCACAAGCGCGTCTCTTATAATTAATAAACAGCACTTTGGGGTATTTATGGCAGTAAACGGAAGATCAATAACACACACTTAAGACGCTTCATTCCGAGCTCGGTGCTTCCAGTTCAGCCTCCAGCTCGCCAGCGGATAATCGCTCAGCTATTCCCCAGCGCAGTTTAATTAAAAGCTCCGGAAAACGCCTGCCAATGACTAACGGATCGATAGAACCAGAAGAGGAAGAAGAAGAGGAGGAAGAAGAAGAAGAAGAGAGAAGCCCTTACGCTGCAGTGGCACTCCGAGGATGTCCGGCAGCTTCACCGCGCTCTCGCCGGGCATCACAGACGCACTCTGCATCATTTTCATCCAGTCCGATAATTAAAACGCGCGCATCAAATAACGGTCCCACGCTCGTCCAGTCCGTGGAGATCCGCGTGGAGCCTCTGCGGGAACTTGTGTGAGTAGTGCTCGCAAAAAAAAAAAAAAAAGGATAAATACGTACAGGGCCGCCGCTCGAAACAGAGGTTTGTAGGGGCATCTACTACTTTTTGTGACGTGTCAGATGGCGGTAATTATCGCCGTCGTAACCATACAGTGAGCTGTAACTACATTTATTTATTTATTTAATTTTTTTTTATTTTTTTTGCAAACGTGTAATTGAAAAACTAGGCCGATTGAATTACTGATTGTAATTGAAAAACTAATATAAGATTATATAATAAAAAATAAGATTATGCGTAATATGAAAAATAACATTCAAATTAAATGTTGACTTGATGCGTCCGGACTTTGTGTATTTCTTTTTTTCTCACAAGCTACATTTTTGTACTTTTAAATTCCATTTTTGTCCAGTGCTTTGCACTGAACAGAAGATGCTATTATTTCATGGTAAATGTGTATAATTTTTATTGTATAAATGCATGTATAAATATGCACTGCAGTAACAATAATGGCATATTCTATTCTATTCTGTTTTATTGTGCTACAATTGGTCAAAAATCGTACAATGACGTAATCGATTGAAAACATTTCGAATCACAGCGTAACGGTGCGTGTTGCTGGGAGAGTGTTTGCTCAGATGTAAAGTGAAGTGAGCCTGTACATGGTTTATCACTATGTGGACAGAGTCGATCCTGACAGGACTCGATTCTCTTCAGTATTTCTCTCTCCGGAGAGCGACGAGTTCAAGCGAGATGAACTGAATCTTCACTTTCAATTCTCTTCACGGACACTAAATGTGCGGCGTGTGCTCGCGAGCGCCGATCCGCCACACACACACACACACACACACACACACACACACACACACACGCCACGTTTTTATATGACACGCAGGTCACTGATAGTGCTTTTTATTTTCCGTTTATTATAAATTAGAGATACATTTCATGTAAAATCTTGGTTTGGAAAGAAACACATGTTAATTTATTTAAATAAAAAACGAGGGTGTCTTGTACGTTTTAAACAAATGTATGTAACAAATAACACATCGATATAGTCTTCATGAATTCTACGTATTGAGCTTTAAACTTAATTAATTCACACTTAAAAAGTATGTTTTTCTTTTTTTAAATTAGTATTTCTTTTATTTCATCTTGGTTTTGATGAGGATTAAGAAATCAGACAAACATACAAAAACACATTTACTGTATATCTCTGATACATTTCTCAATTGCCTAAACGACTAATTTGACCAAACATACAACGATTATTATTTAATTGTCTGTGTGTGTGTGTGTGTGTGTGTGTGTGTTGTTCATATTTTGTAAAGAACACTTCGATGCAATCGAAATCAGATTATCTTGAGTTTTAAACAACGCCGTGCATAGTCCCGCTTAATGGCTCTACTCCAATTCCGTTAAATGAGAGTGATCATCAAGCTGATTAAACGGCGGCAAACACAACAGCTTCACCAGATCCGCTCTCGCCGGGCCAATGGCCGACAAGCGCACTTCTCATTTTCATTCAGATTATGACGACGAGCCGTGCAGATCATCTACTGAAGATGAGATGGATGAATTAAGTCTCACACAGACCAATATAGCTGCTAACGCGCGAGTACTTTGTCACGTGATGCCTCAATAACCAGACTTGAGTAAATGTACTTCGTTACTTTACTTCAGTATGTTTTTTACTACTTTGTACTATACTGAGTATCAAAATTAAGAGCAATTTTTACTCTCAACATTTGTGATTGAGTATCTTACTCCACTACATTTCAATGGACACTACTGTTACTCGTTACATTGTGATTGTGTGAGACAAGCCGCATTGATTTATGTTGCAGTCAATTTCTTGGGGGAACGAGGTGATATCGCCACCTGCAGGATGCTGAAGGTACTGGATGCTGTTCATCAGCTAAATCGCGTGAATTTGAGGCGTCAATGTATTTTACAAATTGTATTACGTTTATCATAATTTACTAGTCAGAATTTTATTTTACTAATTTTTATTTTCACACTTCAGTTTGACAGAGACTGACTTTTTGTTCTTTTTTTTCTACTTTGTTCTACCATTTAAACACATTTCTAAAACAAAATTATAAAATTAAATTTTCCAAAAAATTCTAAAAAAAAAAGTAAATTTTCTGTAAAAAAAATTTACAGTTTCTGTAGAAAACAAACCCCTCACGAGTAATTTATTTTCACATTTCTTAGTGGGGTTGTTTTGTCTAAATTCAGTGCGAGTAAAATACTTAAGTTATTTTCAAATTGGATACTTTGCTAGTCTTTTTGAAATTGGTGACTTGTTTGAAATAGAGCAATTGTTACAATAAGTATATGTACTTTTACTCAATTAAGGCTGCTGGTCTCTGGCTGCACCTCTGGCCACAACGCAATTTTGGTAGTCAGTCGCTATAAAACTCAGTAAAGGGCATCTGTCCGAATATGGGAGACCTGCGCACTATAATTCAGAGGAAGGCTGTGACTCCTGCTGACCTCAGCGCCTCTAATTACCGCCAGTATTTCACCGGCTCCGCGTCCTGACACCAGCTGATGAACAACAATATCTGCACAGCGGCCATTTACACATCTGTCTGATGAGACACTCGGGCTCAATCTAACGAAGTTAAGTTTCCTTAACAGCCCAAGATTTAATGTGTTATCAATAGCACAAGGCAAGATAATGTTCAAAATCAACAGATCGTTAATTCTCTAATATACATTCTGTATTTTGTTTGTGTTTCATATCAGTAATATCACAACACTGTTCTTGTTTTTTTAGAAACGAATCAAGCGTGCTATTAATGTGTTATAAAACACAACAAGTTATAAAACGCATTAGGGTGTATAAGCTAAACAATATAATGACAAATCTGTGGATACAATGTTTATGAGAAAATAAATCCTTATAGCCCAGACTTGTTACAAAATTATAGAATTATAAAAAACACACGTTTATAATGTCCTGAACAGTAGATTTATCAGTTTATTGTCTCATTTGCTTGATGGGTTATTTGCAATTCTTTGGAAATGAATGCAGATGCTTTTGTCTCTAAATTTTACCTTGATTTAAGCGTATTTTACCGCAAGTAAAAAGGCATAAAACCCCCCCAACACGTGCTACGTGAAAGATACAAAACATGGAAGACGTGATTTCAGCACCACAGAAAGCGGACAGCGCCTGCGAGGAATTCACGCCACAAACCGACACAGAAACACAGTTAAATGCGTTACCTGACACGAGTTACCTTGCGTCACTGCTCGGTGCTCTTCTTCATCGCTTCAGAGAGTAAATACAGGCTGGAACATCAATGTCACGAGCGGTTCCCCCCGTTTCCCCCGCGCAGGAGAGACTGAAAGACGAGAAGATCCTCAAGAGAGGGCAACCGACAAAATTAAATTGCACTTGCCAAATTAAATTGCAACTCTATCAGGGAGCAGTTAAGTCGACTCCGCTTAATCGGGCCGCCGGATGAAACGAGCAGCCGCTTTATTGGTAGACATTCTAATGTCCAAATCACATTTATGTAAATCTGTGCTGCTTTTATAATGTGTCAAAATTAACAGGAGTGGACGGGTGACGTCTCTTTACCTTATTATAATTACCCACCTAGTTCGAGCTTCAGTGTCGTCAAATCTTTCGATGATTGGATGAATTGTCAAACGATTCAGCAATGAATAACCGCAACACGTGATGCAAGTCCTGGTAAGATGTCTAAAAATATATATAAAAAAAATTTCAGTGAATAAACATTTGTGAACTATTTCCCAAGCGCGCTTCTTGATGCTGCTGACGTCACCCGCGTGTCGGATAAAACATTTGTCTGCATTATAATTGGCTGAGGTTTGATCCTGCTTAGCTTACAAATTCAATTAAAGGCGGCGTCGCTTCACCTTAAGCTGATCATTATACAATACAGATCCCCGACTAATGCTTTTAATCACTTCGGTAATTGATATCTTCATTTCTGGGCAATATATCTTGATGCACGCGGGAAGAAGCGATACCGAATTAATAAAGGATTATAAACGCAAATGCATCAACACGCAGGAGCTGAACAACGCAAACTAACCGGATTTCCATTGTTGTTGTTGTATTGCAAAGAAAAACGGTTTCACACACTCTTCTTTCCAAGAAGTCCAGGAATTCCGGGCAGGTCTCGACCTGAAAGCATCTTCTCAAGTGTGTGAAAGCCACAAACAAAATGTCCTTTACGTATTTACTCAACTTTAAAAAATATGCGCTGTCCGCGTGTGTGTGTGTGTGTGTGTGTGTGTGTGTACAAATGCACATATGAAAATATAAATGCAAATATTTTGCTCACTCTAAATCTACACACATATATCCTATATTTATTTATATCTCATTTGTAAATATACCTTATATGCACTTCTGGTTAGATGCTAACTGCATTTCATTGTCTCTGTACGTGTACTTTGCACAATGACAATAAAGTTGAATCTAATCTAATCTAATATAGTGTTTCACGATAATTACGTATGAATGTACTGTATATGCGGTAAATATACTGTGTATGCATGTGTATACTGTATATACACGTATATATGTATATAGTATATATAAAGCCATATGAATACACACACACAGAGACACACATTTTGAACAAATCTCCAGCTTTTAGCTATTTTATGGCCATTTTATGCCGTAATAAAAGTAATGAAATAACATCTAAAATGCCACGTACGGACTACAGACACCATCATTTCAGCGTATTTTATAGCTGTGCTTTAGGCAGCGGTGGCACTTCAGCTTGTCAGCAGTTCACCAGTTTGACTGACAGATTTAAATCAGCGTGTGTGTGTGTGTGTGTGTGTTGGGGGCTGCATTATGAACAACAGAAATCACAGTAGTAAAATGAGATTAATCTGACCCGTTTGACTCCGGCCTTTAGCGTAAATGTGGCACCGATGGGTCACTGAGTAAATGAGCTACGATGAGGGAACCGTATATTAACCCTTATTCTCTCCACACGGAATTAATTCAGTCTCGCACACACACACACACACACACACACACACACACTGTGCATCTGTGAGGCTTTATAGTATTATTAAAATCAGAGTGGTGTGACAGCAAAGGTATCAAACCTGTCCGGCATTTTAATACCAGTGTGTGATGGACCATAAACACACAAAGTACATGTAGGAAGGCCTCAGCAATAAAAGCCCAGCATTTGTCTAATTTATGGAACGTGGCACAGAAGGTGATGCTTTACCCTTGCTTTCCGGGCTTGAGTTGGGGGCTGGGAAGGTCTCCACACTTCCTTTGTCTGAATTCCTCCAGATTTCAAACTCCCAGTGTGTTTTCCGTCATGAAAAGCGAAGGCTGGAGGTGCCTGCCGGTTCCAAGATTGCACAGGTAGTTTCCAGGTCTCAAC
This sequence comes from Paedocypris sp. Pulau Singkep, assembly GCA_017309775.1. Lineage (NCBI taxonomy): Eukaryota > Metazoa > Chordata > Actinopteri > Cypriniformes > Paedocypris > Paedocypris sp. Pulau Singkep. The sequence goes on from MU204245.1 coordinate 65,012, forward strand.
CAAAAACCTAGAACACAATTCCTGAATTCCTGGAACACAGAGAGGTTTTGTTTTCCTAGCCACTGTGGCGATCTAGCTTGCTCTTCTGCTCATAGCCCACAGTTTGAATAACGATGGACAACTCTTTTTTTTTTTTGACCACAAATAACAGACATTTTTGTTCTTTAAAGACAATTTTTTTCTCCCCAATTCATATAGCGACTTTGCGTTGATCTCGAACTAAAAAAAAGCGCTATATAAATAAACTTGAACTATTTCCGGCTCTTTCCTTCACCTGTTTTAACAGTGAAGTTCCAGTGTGTCAGAGTCAACAGGTTAAAAAAAGGCCCTTCCGTTAAAATAATTGTAAAAGGCAGGAAATATTTGATTATGTATATATTATATAATATACGTATTATGGAATATGAAAAAAAATCTATGAAATACTACACTGTTTTCTTCTAAATCGAATCCTAAATCAACTGTCTTCTTTTTCAAATAGTTATATTATTGTTTATTATATTAAGGGGCGCATTATTGATAAAGATTCTAATGCCAAATGAAACCACAAGTGAATGTCAACAGCGAGAAGATAGTCAGTTGTTTTTTCATTCCGTATGCTAATTTAATTCTCTCACATTATCTATCTATCTATCTATTTATCTATCTATCTATTTATCTATCCATCCATCTATCTGTCTATCTATCTATCTATCTGTCTATCTGTCTGTCTGTCTGTCTGTCTGTCTGTCTATCTATCTATCTATCGAATGAAGCATCCATCCATCAATCAAATGAAGTATCTATCCATCCATGAATCCATCCATCCACGCATCTATCACGTTAAGTGAAAAGCTACTTTCTATCAAAAACCACCTTGAGGTTCCTAGAAACATTGCCCCGCCCACCAAACATGCTCATGAATATTGCACAAAGTGGGCGTGGCTACAGACACCAGCATCTTAATTTATGTGGTATGATTGTTGCTTCCCATTATTGAGACGAGTTCTGCACACACTACCACATCTGACTTAATATCTGAAATCTGAAGTTAAGAAAAACCTGACCTCTCTCCAAAATAAGACCTAGTGAAGCTATTTATTATTTTTACTTTTTTTTTTTTTTTTAATATTCAACATGAACCTCCTCCACTTTGTCTGAAAGTCTTGACCCTTGGAGGTTTCCGTCCGCAGTGGGATGTAGGACAGATCAATGTGGGACAAAGAGGTGGAGTCCTGCTTTCCACGAACACGCTAAAGCTCAAGATCAAGCGATGGCGTCCTTCAGATGAGCCTGTAATCTGGAGCGCTTCAAAACCCTCGTCTCCCAGAGTTCCTCAGATCCGACGTCCCCCGGGTCAGCACCCCCGCTCACTTCCAAGTGTGTGAGGGAAGAGGTCCTGAAAGCCGATTGCGTTTTAATAAAGTTTATTATCGGGTGGGGGCTAATCCCCGTGGTAATCTCCCGCAGACCCAAAGGAAAGCAGGATTACTCACTTGCTATAATCCCAATGAAATTGTTGGGATTTAGCGAGCAAAACAGAGCAGATGGCAACAGGCTTGTTCCTCCAGCCTGGGTTGAAGAAGAAGCCCTTCTGAGAGCACTCGTCACCCCGGACCCCCGTGATCCACCCATCCATCCATCCATCCAGACAAATGGACGACCACTGAGAACACGGACGGAGAGAATGACATATATTTGAATTATTAGGTTGAATGGCTTTGGAATGATCGCCAACAGTAAACATTTGACTTAAAAATATATAATTCGTTTATTCCACTTGATTTGCAGAGATTAGAATTACTCGTTTGGAATGTACAGTAACGGGAAAAAAAACTGTTTAAAAAAAATGTGCAAAATGTATCAAGCCTTTGAAAAGATGAAAGTCAGAAAAAGTATCAAAAATTAATTTGAATCACATTGAGAGCCGCAGCCAAACTACGGATCTGTAACTTCTGATCACAATTTAAAGGGGAAAAAGAAAAAAAAAAAAAAAATCGAGCTTTGCTAATAATCGCACAGTAAAAGCAGGAACAATCTGGGTGAAATACAAAATTATATATCTGAAAAGGCAAACGAACCCGTTATTAATTTCCCTGTGCATAAAGTTTGAGATGAAGCTTTTATTTTTCAAAAATTTCCACAGGAATTTCTCAAATAGTTCCAAGCTAAACCGACAGCTAAAAAAAACCTTCAGTGCGCAGTGAAATTCAGTTAGTGGATCCTTCATCACGTCCTACTAAAAGCCAAACACCTGATTCATTAATAAAACAAATTAAAAGTCCCCACAAACCTCTTCAACCCAAGAACATGCGTCGCAATCCTTCCGTTCATAGTTTTTACTTTGGTGCTGCTGCTGTTGATGCTTTCCTCAAAGCCATGTCACTCGGGATGGTAGGCGTTTTCTCAAAAGTGAACGTCGGTCTGTTTGCGCAGTCGTACCCTCAGCTTGACGTAGAGGAACATGGCCAGCAGACACATGGCCGAGGTCAGGTACAGCAGGACACACAGGCTGAGGTCCAGCCGCGAGAAGCCCACGCCGAGCAGGGACGTCCAGCGCTGGTCCAGAGGTCCGGAGAGGTCGGGCTTCAGCCTCCAGCCGTCCTCCGCTTCCTCCTGCAGACTCCTGCGCCGCACCACACCCGCCATGGAGGCATCACGCAGAGCTTTGGCTTTGTAGTGCTGGCGGACAAAGTAGTCCAGATCCACGATGTCCTCCTGATGGTCCCGGGCCTTCAGGCCGACGATTTTGGGCCTGGGAGCCTGATTCGTCGGCACTTCCTGTGAGCTGGGCGTCCCGTGGGCTTCCAGAGCTGGAGGTTCTTCTTCATCTTCCTCCTGCGGGTCTTCCAGCTCTCGGGCTCTTCTCGGCTCTCCGCGTCCGGCTTCTTTCTCCATCCGAGCGGCGGTCAGCTGGTTCCTCTGCTGGATCAGGGCCTGGGTCTCGGCCTGCAGGTGGTCGGGCAGGATGGCGGTGGAGGAGAAGTATCTGCGCAGGAAGGTCAGCACCTCCTCCTGGTTCCAGCTGTGCTCGCCGTTGCTCTTCACGCCGTGGCAGCTGGGGCACTGGTCCGGTGATGGCCACTGGATCTTGGGGAAGTGGGGGTCTTCGCTGAGGTCTCCTGCGGGACGTATGAGATGTTTCATGAGAGGTTCGAGTCTGATTGAAAATAGACAAACGATCGATGAAGACATTATCTCATGGAGTATCTCATGGAATCTGCGCAAACCCTGGAACTCAATATTAGGGAAATCGAAAACTCAAGCCTAATATTTACAATGAGGAAAATAATAAATAAAATAATACACTTAATATGTATTATTTAGAAATAATAATATATAAAAATGAACACATTACATATCCAGATTAATCGAGGACTGATGAACCGGATTAGGTGCTTGTTTGGACTGAAACAAGAAAATAATCATGTTTTTGTGATATTATAATAACATTTGGAGCTATATTTTTCTTAATAGGACCAAAGAACGTACGGAATCACTGATAATGTTTAAATAGATCCATCCATCCATCTATCAATCAATCAATCAATCAATCAATCAATCTACAGTATCTATCTATCTACAGTATCTATCTACAGTATCTATCTATCTACAGTATCTATCTATCTACAGTATCTATCTATTTATCTACAGTATCTATCTACAGTATCTATATATCTACAGTATCTATCTATCTACAGTATCTATCTATCTATCTATCTATCTACAGTATCTATATATCTACAGTATCTATCTATCTGCAGTATTTATCTATCTGCAGTATCTATCTATCTGCAGTATCTATCTACACTATCTATCTATCTACAGTATCTATCTACAGTATCTATATATCTACAGTATCTATCTATCTACAGTATCTATCTATCTATCTATCTATCTATCTATCTATCTATCTATCTATCTATCTATCTATCTATCTATCTATCTATCTACAGTATCTATATATCTACAGTATCTATCTATCTACAGTATCTATCTGTCTATCTATCTACAGTATCTATATATCTACAGTATCTATCTATCTACATCTACAGTATCTATCTATCTATCTATCTATCTATTCATCCATCCATCCATCCATCGAAGTATCTATCCCATCTATCCATCATCTATCTATATGGTGAATATACAGACACAGTATAAACTTTTTTAATGGACATTTTGTGAATTGGAGAACATGACAAATGAACGTGACGTAACATAGTATCCGTTCACTTCACATCCAGAACACATTTTCCAGAACCTTCCCTCCATCACCCGTCTCTTTCTCAGTCCTCTCTAGCCAAGAGCCTAGATGTAACGTACAGCTCTTCCTCTCCTCACAGTCAGATCGCCAAAGCCCAGACAGACAGACAGACAGACTCATCCGGCCAATGAGAAGCGAGCGGCGTGATCAATCGAGCGGCGTTCTCTCCTGAGGGAGGATAATAGATGAGGTCGGGCCGGACACGACTCTCTCCTCGTCTCCTCTCTTCACACCCGCTGAGAACATGCCACCATCTCCAAATTGAATATGAAAGGCCCGCTCCTCTTCCTCTAATGAATCACCGCGTCTCCCTTCATCCCCTCATCCCTGCCCCCAAACGCCGCTGCAGCCCCAGACATCTGCTAATAAATTGCGGGCGGTGGGTGTCACGGGGCGAGAGGACGTCTCACGCGGATTCATTTGCCGTATATATGCACGCGTGGACGTACTCTGCATAGCGCGCTTTACATAAGCCGTACATCAACTTTACGGCGTGTCGTGGGTGTGGGTGGGACTCGACACCTATGAATTTGACTTTTAATCACGGAGCTCTTCCACGCCGGGCGACTCCGCCTGTCAATATTAATACAGAAGCCAGGCGAGCTCATAAATATTCATGCCGGACACTTACAGTAAGAGGAGGAGGGGCGGGGCCCGGGATGCTCTCAGATGCCAAGACACACAACAAACAGGCGGATAATCTGGATCAAGGACTTTTATGCTGCATGGGGTGGTTATAACTTGTAATAATTGTTGTAAGTGTTCTAAGGTGCATTCGTATGGCGACGTGGACATTTGACTCTGGCTATTGTTGTGCCATGTACTTCATTTGCTAAGTTTGAAAAAAAAAAAGTCTTAAAAATAAATGCGTTGATCGTTAAAAATAATAAAAAAAAAAGCCTGTATTCTTGATATTTCTGATATATCCGATTTTATCAATATTTTCAATTTTGTGTCAAATTGTTTGCGGGACTGAATGTCTACTTATGGATTTTGGACAAACAATACAATGAATTGAATGTGGAACAGTTATTGATCAATTGTTTTAACCAGGTTTTTACATCTGGGTCACATGGAGCAGGAGCCAATCACAGGCCAGAAGTCTGGACACACCTTGGATTAGTCAGCCAATCATCAAGCAAAAACCACCTGATGTGTTTTATTCCGAAAAAATGGCTCAATGAGTAGAGCTGCAACACCAAAGGCTGTGGGTTCGATTCCCCGTTTGTAAAAACTGTATATTATAATAACAGTTATAATATATATATATACACTATAATAAAACAACTCTATACATATTTTAAAATTAATCTCACTGTTGGTTAAAAATTAAAGTTATTTCCGATATTTAATCTTTAGAATAATAAAAAAATGCCGTTGCATTTGACGTGTTTTTAATGTTTTGTTTTTTTGGTCTTGTCAGTTGTCTTACTAAATTTTGATGCCTATTTTTTATTTCTGTTTGATTTTTTTCATTCTACTTCAAAAAGATTCCTGCAGTTATAATGCGCTTTTCATGTTTAAAGGTGCCGAAGAAACGAATCCAGACGAGACTGTGACAAACATTCAGAACTGTGACTAAGTTGAAACATCTAAAGCCAATCGGGCGCCATCACAGATTGAAAGAAACGACCAATCGCAGTGGATAAAGACAAACGCAGCACCACAAATAAAAAATGTTTCTGCCCTCGACAAGTGCGATGAGGCCTGTTGCTTGAGCCGCTGTCGGGCGAATCAATCGAGCAGCAGTGATACTAATAGGCCACTGTTCATGCCTGGTTAGTCGTGTTTGACAGAGACGGAGAGGGAGGGGGCGGGGCAGGGGGCGGGGTCACTAAAGAGGCTGATGATCAGCATGAGGAGGGTCTCCCTGGGGATAAAGAATAGAGTGTGTGGTAGGGTGGGAGGGGCGAGGGGAGGGGCGTGCCACACACACACTCGTGATGGCGTGTGCCACCTGCTGTCGTGGCGTCTGGGGAGACGCGTGCCTCGGGCAGGAGACACTGTTGCCATATCAATTGTCAAGTGGCAGGAAGGAGTCCCGCGGGACGAGAGAGACACTGAGACCTAATCAGCAGAAGTGACGGGGAACGCGGGGACACGCCAGTGACACGCACGCGGCTCTTTTGTTCATTATTCATGACTCGGCGGCTGGTAAAAGGGACAGACGCTAAAGAGGCAGGGGACGGCTAAAGAGGACAAACAAATGAATTAATCAAGTGTGAAGACAAGCCACGGACTCCCTTTATGGCCCTTGTGGAGCACAGTCAGCTGACACGCCGAGTGTTTAGGCGCCGCCGCTTTGCAAATAGAGATGCGTTAAAATTCCAATCGCACAGCTTTGAGGAAATGCAACATTCTTCACGTTGCTCCGTCACTTTACGTGTAACATTTCTGATCATTTAAATCTCACATTCATCTATGTATAGTGATACATATATACATAATGATACATATATATATATATATATATATATATATATATATAATGAGTATTTGTAGGGCGCTTTTCACAGTTTTAACTGTCTTAATACACACACACACACACACACATATATATATAAATATAGAGTATATATATACATACATAAATACACACACATATAATATAATAATATATATGATCATGATGTATATATATGATTGTTATGGTATGTATGAGTGTTTTACATACCTGTACACCTTCATATAAACGAAACATAAACAGGACTACAACACCAAAATAACAGATACACACACACACACACACACACACTTACATTTTTTTTTACTTTACTTTACTTTACTTTACAGTCATTTGGCAGACGCTTTTATCCAAAGCGACTTACAAAAAGAGGAGCAAGTGAAGCAATTTGTCTACAATAGGCTACAGTAGATGTCAATACAGGCTATATAAGGAAACTTACTAGACAGAACAGCATGATAGTCAACAACAACAGTGAACACAAGACAAGACACACAAGACAAAGTAAGTGTGAGTGGAGAAGTTGTGTTCACCGGGTCTTATATTAACCCTTCCCAATCCCAAATAATCTAAACAAATCCCTCTCTTTAACCTACACATAATTACTTTCCAGCGGCAAAAACACGAGGCCAGAACAACAGGCCCGCTCTGGTTTCCGGACTGAGGACACGCTGGTGTGTGTTTAAGTGAGGCCCGGACGGGTTCTTAGCCGGCCACACACAGACTTCTCCACAACCAGGGGTCT
>MU204245.1:79849-94613 GCA_017309775.1 Paedocypris sp. Pulau Singkep
ACACACACACACACACACACACACACACACACACACACACACACTTGTATAGACACATATACTAATAAACAATGGCACATACCCACTTGCATAGATACACTCACTATCTTGTATAGATAAACGCGCACACACACACACACACACACACATATATTCTTGTACACACACACACACACACACACTTAACGTGCCCGTCTCCTGGGAACACAGGGTGTGATGCGGTGTGTGTGTGTGTGTGTGTGTGTGTGTGTGTGTGAGACACCTGAGGCGAGTGAAGGTTGGGATTGGCAGGGCAGGTTTTGACATTGCTGGGATTATCCCATTACACCAGCCTGTCTGAGTTCTAAGCATCTTAATCTAACCTGTAAACAATCCGTCTCAGCGCAGGATCCACGTGTGTGTGTGTGTGTGTGTGTGTGTGTGTGTGTGTGTGTGTGTGCGCCGGCATTAATCTCCCGGTGCGGGGCTTCAGTGGGGTTAAACACTTCCTCTTCACAGTGTCTGTTTAACAAGCCGGGACGCTTTTCTTCTGGGACGGGCACTGGGATGCACTGGGATCCCGCCGGGAGCGCCCGTATTGACTGAAGGGGGCGGAGTCAAGCGTCTGCTACTCCCCAGAGGCTCCTAAATAATCAGAGCGATTGGCCGAGCTACACTGATGGACGCAGAGCCAGCGGAAGGTCACGGAGATCCGCGCCACACCTCTCATCCCGCTGAGAAGAACGGATCCCGAATCGCACAAAAAAAAAAGTGTCCGTCAACCATTTAATGGATGAAATTAATTGCGGCTTTATGCTTTGAAACTTTGGAAAACCAGATCATAAGGATGTTTTTTTTTTATATTAAATAATTTATAATAATTTATTTTATTATATTTATAATTAATAAATAATTCAATTCATTTCAATTCAATTTAATTATTTCATTTCATTTCATTTCAATTCATTTCATATCATATCATATCATAAAAGAGTAAGTAAGAGGCTTTTATTGTCATTGTATGTTGTACAACGAAATTTCTTTCATATCATATCATATTATATCAATTCAATTCAATTTAAATTTTATTTATATAGCGCATTTCTTAGTCCAAGACCAACGTAAAGTCGCTATGCAGAATCCGTTAAAAAGAAAAATGTCCATTGTTCATCGGTGTTCGAAATTCAAATCACACCGATTCAACTCACAATTCAATTCAATTCAATGTTTGATTCCCAGGCAAACAAGCACAAGTAAAACTCTCCATGCCAGGTAAATCACTCTGTATGAACGCATTTGCATAATGATTCTGAATAAAAAAACAAAACAAAAACCAATCTAAAAAAAAAAAAAGGGATTAAAAAATGAATTAAATATCGAGTTTGTAAAAAATGTCAACTTGATTTAATGTTGTTAAATGTTGTTAATGTTGATTTAATGTTAATTTAAAAAAATGTGCATTTAAAAGGTTCGAATAATTAAACGTGTTGCTTGTACGTGTGTTTTTGACCCGTTGTATGGACGCAGATAAGAAAAAAATATTCAAAAGTAAAATAAAACAATTTAAAGAAAAGCCAAAAGTCAGTTTCCTTTTTGACGTTTGTTTGTGAAACAGCACAATCTCAGTGTCATGTCAAGTTTCTCATGGTGGATGGAACACGCAAACCTCACACTGAAGCCCCTAGTGGACACCACGCGTCACTGCAGCGCAGACGACTCACTGACCTTGGCCAGTACAGATGTGTACTTCTTGAGCGCGCTGAGATCATCTCCACTGATGCTGGTGTGTGCGGACAGTTCCACACGCAGAGAGTAATGCAGCGCTGACTCCAGATCAGACATGTACACACCAGTCCTAATCACACACAATCACAATCACGGTCGAACCTCTCGCTCGCTCTCGCTCTTTAAGACAGTAACATTTCTACGTATATGTACTGTATATATGTGTATATGTATATATACGTGTATGTGTATTAAGGCTGCACCATTCTGGATAAAATGAGAATCACGATCTTTCTGGATATTTATCATTTTCAATATTTAACCCTGAAAATCAGGTTGTCAAACAGCAAAATAAGAACACAAATTACTTGGAAAACTTTACATTTTATGTTTCATTCTATTTATTTAAATGTATTGTAAAAGCAATGCTGTAAAGAAAAAAAAACAATTAAAACTTAAAACTAAACAGTATTATGTACAGTTGAGGACAAATTAATCAGCTCTGTTTAAAAGCACTTTTATACGTATGTGTAAAAGTACTCATATATGTATGTATGTGTAACTATACATTGATACACATGTTCGATGTAAAACCTTTCAAGGAATTAAATGACGTATTTAAGGCGAACAAATCACTTTGTAATAAACGAAAACATTTTCTAATAACTTTTCGTTGTTGAAAACACGTCTTTCGTCAGAAAAGCGTGAGGTTTACGCCTGATGCCGAGTGTGTGACCTGTTAAACGCTCTCCACTCCAGCAGAGTGTCGTTGTTGAGGAGGACGCTGATGGGCACCGGAGCCTTTCCTGCCCGCACTACCCCTGGCAGCCGCTGGAGGGCGTATGAGTAGAAGGCGCGAGCTTCACTGTGTCTGAGGGAGGAAAACAAGACGCGTCATGTGACTCTCACTCTAGAAACAACCAAAGTCCATGTTTATCCAGCTTGTTGAACAGGCTTTAAAATGACAAGAGGGGGGAAAAACGTAGGTAGTTTTAGCACTGTAACAGAAAAGAACACAACTACATCACATAAACAGCTGTAATACATAAAATACATAATAATAATAATAATAACAATGCATTTTCACGTAAACCGCTGTTTATGTACATGTTTTTATGTATTTATTTATATTTTATGCAGTACAACTGTTTCCTTGAATAAAAAACACATGGACACATCTTTGCAGAAATGTATATGTGTATGTAATGTAAAGAAATGTAATGCTGAAAAGTATATGTGTATATACTCACTAAGATATATGTAAACGGTGTGTTTGTGTACTTATTTTGAATGAACCTAATGCTTTGACTATATATTATAATAACCTTTTACAGACACCAATATGTTTCACATGTATAAATATTGTAATATATTATGATATTAAATATGACATCTGAATCACACAGTGCATCTAAATCAGGGGTGGGCAAACTTTTTGATTCGTGGACCACATTAGGTTCTTACATTTGACAAAGGGGCTTTCTTGTCAAACAGCTGTCAATCACATTCTAACCAGCCAATCAGAGTAAAGGCTATGTGAAACTATGTTTCATTATGCGAAACTATTTCACTATGTGAAACTTGAAAAAAAAATTACAGATAAAAAATCTGATTTGAAAAAAAGCTCTCAAACCAAAACGTAAAGATTTGTTTGTTTCTTAGAAATTTACCTTTGATATTTTAGGCATCTTATTCCATAAAACAACGTAAAAAATTTACTAGTACAATTCTTTTACGTACATTTTGTGTTTATGTTCCGCTCAAAAAAAAAAAAAAAAACCTTCATAACAGATTAACCAGATTTAAACTTATTATTAAAAAAATCTCTGACTTTGATTTAACTTTTAGAAGTTTACGAATTAAAACATTTATCAGGCCGCATGTGGCCCCCGTTACATAGTTTGCCCGCCATGGCGTTCTATTAGAGGTTATACGGTGTTTGCTAAAATAACATGAATTTCCCCTACAAAATTTTAAAAAGTTAAATCCTAAATGTAAAAAAAATGAGGGCATACGGTATCTGAAAAATGACTGCAAAACAAAGTAAACAACTTGAGTACACTAAGGATTTTAGCAAATTTAGTAAATATACAATGTGTATACGTATGCATAACACAACTGATTCTAAAAAACCTCAAACCTAAAAAGTACAACGAACGTGTAAAGAAACTGAAGAAATTATTCTGTCATTGAAACACAGAGCATAGTATTTGTACTTGTACTTTTGATTGCACGAATTTATTGGGACTGTGTGAATGTAAAAGCCGCTTGTATTTTTGACACTCAGTACAAGTACAAAGTAGCCAAAACCCCTCCAAGTACAAAAATGATTGGCAATATTTACAAAACTTCCTAAAGTGTACTCAAGTACTTTCAACACGCGCAAAAACAAGGCAACAACGCAGCACTAGATCCGACACTCCCACAGTCTCGTTCTCCTCAGCATCGTTTGCTTCCCTCCTCTCATTGGATGAGCAGATGGGGGGCGTGGTCAACTGATGAGGTGTCACTCCAGATCACGCTACGAGCGTCCCGCCGCGCTCCAATCAAGCTCTACTCACAATCCAGAGGAGAATGAAAAGCCGGGTGATGTCGGGGTCCCCGGGGGGCGCCGGTGAGCACGTGCCACGCCCGATCCATCACGCCTTCAGACCATCTGTTTCCGCGCAGAGCCGGGTGAAATGCAAAGCGGGCAGCATTGTTTCGCCCTGGAAGATTAAAACTCACGCAGCACAGGAAGCCTCCATAAATCACTGCCATCTAAAAAGGCACCGCACCTCTGCCAAGCTGCTTCGCTCACAACAAAGCGTGATCACATCTCCCGGTGAGATTTGATCGTCGGAGCGCAGATCTAGAATAATTCATTAGCACCAGCAGATGTGGGCGGAGCCTTCCAGCACCAGCAGAGATCATAGCGGCGAAACCCAAGTGCTGAAGAAAGATCCATCTTGATCCACTGAGAGAAATAGTTGTTAAAACGTGACTTAGTAAAACATGACTTGTGTTACCGTATTTAGGTGAATATAAGTCGCCCTATTTTCAAATTTTCGACGCTCCAAATTTTCAGTGGTGCTTATAATCGCCGATTTCAAATATGCGTGTAAATGTAAGCCCCCGTTTTTCCGTATTTCATGTCAGGAACAATCACAAATAAATAAAGTCCTGACCACTAGAATGGTCTTTTTGTGATCTATTATTCAAATGAAACGATATCAAAATGATACCAGTCACAAGTTTTCCTAAATAAAGTATTAAAAAATAAGTAGTATTTTCAAGTATATATTATATATTCAAGTTGATGAAAAATGTATATATTTTTTTTGTATTTTGTGCCTGTAAAATCGCGTAAATACGATTTTCTCATTTATATAAATTAATGTTACGACAAACGATGACGATCTACAAGATTTGAAAACTACAAGTTTTAAGGTTGAAGCTCAAGCACTTATTTAAGGAGGTGATGTGACGTTTCAAGGTTTAACGATCACGGAGCAAAACTTGGAAAAAGCTAAAGTAAAAGACAAATAAAACTCAGGGTTCCTACAGTTTCCGAAAAGTCAAATTCAAGCACTTTCACGGTCCAAGTTCAAGCTTTTCCAGCACCAGACAGTTTTGGTAAAATATACATTTAAAAGTCTGCCTGAATACAGCCAAAATGAAACCTTATTATAGTTATATGATTATTATAGGCATGTTAATTATATTTTAAAGTTGTGCTTTGTAATAGCAATCAGATAAGTGATATTGCATCGACAGTCGACTCTGTTTTATATTGACTGTACAAACATATTGACAGTCGACTAGACAAATGAACGAAATGACTCGAAATTATACATTCGAGTTAAAGATTTGAGTCAAAATGACTCAAATAAGTGTACTTAACAAAGATGGACAATAAACTGATTTTTATTCTTTCACTTTAGTACCACGGTACTATTTTTTTTTTCTTCAAATAACTGTTATATAACACGTATTGATTAATTCTTTATGACAGTTATTACAAAATTTAGTCATATTATTTATAAAACGTGTCTAAATTTATGGGGCTTGGAACTCATTAGGGCATTCGCGTGTTAATTGCGTCCCGACTACCAATATATGAAATTGTATTCATATTTTTAACAGATTAATTTCCCAAGTCGGTGTGCCACTGTATTTCTTTGTTGTGAAAACAGTATAATTTTATTTTCAAGCACTTCATCCAAAATTCAAGCATTCTTAAGGCCTTGAAAACACATAATTGAAATGCAGGCGTTTTCAAGGATTTCCAGCATCCGTAGGAACCCTGATAACTTCATAAATTAAACAAAATGAGACATGTGGGCGTGTCACTGAGTGGGCGGAGACTCCGTGTGCCATCTCAAATGCTGCTACAATGTTGCCAATCACATGTGGGCGTGTCACTGAGTGGGCGGAGACTCCGTGTGCCATCTCAAATGCTGCTACAATGCTGCCAATCACATGTGGGCGTGTCACTGAGTGGGCGGAGACTCCGTGTGCCATCTCAAATGCTGCTCCAATGTTGCCAATCACATGTGGGCGTGTCACTGAGTGGGCGGAGACTCCGTGTGCCATCTCAAATGCTGCTCCAATGTTGCCAATCACATGTGGGCGTGTCACTGAGTGGGCGGAGACTCCGTGTGCCATCTCAAATGCTGCTAGAATGTTGTCAATCACAGTAGAGAAGGAAGATGAGCAGCACTTACACCTTCAGTCTGGAAACGTTTCCGGCAGAGATCAGGAAGCAGGACGGGAAGTCGGTCACCCCGAACCTGGACACTAAACTGCTCTCCGTGTCCAGAACCCTGCGGACGGCGATGTTCTCGTACTGCAACAGGTCCAGCGTCACCTACACACACACACACACACACACACACACATGAACCCCACACGAACCATCAGGATCCGGTAATCACTCACTTCTCTCCCGACGTAAGAGCTTTTACGTTCAAACACCAGAGCGAGATGCTTCACGCTGTTGGTTTGGAAGAAGCTGTCGATTTCGGCCTCACTACAGAGAGAGATAACACACAGAATACAGGTATATTTACATAATTACAGAAAGAGTTATAGAGGTTTGACACAATTGACACAAAAAAATAGAATGAAGTGACGCGAAATAGGATTTAAACGACGTAAACGTGCGTGTAGAAACAATGTTCAAGTTCAGTGCGTCTGTCGGGCGCTTTTCACAGTTTCACATTTTTAAGTCTCAAAGTGCAAAAAAAACGAAGGTTGTTGCACTCTATTCACTCGTCTCGTTGGTGTAAACATAACGTGTGCGACCGTGTGCTGTTTATAGTTTGTGACATTGCCGTGCTAATCAGCAGCCGTCTCGCTCACAACCGCAAAGTGTTATTAATAAACACGGCAGCTTCTCCCTGAGCCCGTCACGTCCCGAATCAGACAGAAAAGACCCTTTCATATTTTGTCTTTTGCGGCGAGGAAAAGTGTTTTGATATGCTGGATCAAGGACACAAATATATCATAAATAAATAAAAAAACAAACACGGCAGGAGAGAAAAGTTCCAGGCTGAACAGATCTAACACACTCGACTGAAGAAGAAAAGCGGTGGAGTGAGTGTGTGTGAGTGTGTGTGTGTGTGTGAGTGTGTGTGTGTGTGTGTGTGTGTGTGTGTGTGTGTGTGTGTGTGTGTGTGTGTGTGTGTGTGTGTGTGTGTGTGTGTGAGTGTGTGTGTGTGTGTGAGAGACCTGGCCGTCTCCAGAGGTGGACAAGCGGGAGGCCACACACGGCTGTGCTTCTCCAGACTGGTGATCAGCTGCTGGCGTAGTCCTCTCACGTCTCTGGGGAATCCTGCGAGAACATCACACACACACTCCTCAGTGGAACACACACACACACACACAGACAACAACAAGACCTGACCTCGGAATTCCTCCCCCTTGGAGTCGCCGCTGGAATAAGCAGGGAAAAACTGAAAGAGAGGAAGAGTCGGATGATGGAGAAGGTGGAATCAGTGGCAGAACTTCAGACTCGTACTGACAGCTCGACTCAGCGTCTCCTCACTCCTGCACACTTCCTGTCTGTCTCTCACTCTCGCAGTCTGTCTGTCTCTTACAAGATTTAAAAAAACTATAAATATCCCAAAGGAAAATGCTGCTTTTGTCTTTCTCTTTATGTTTTTTGTTGTTTACGTCTCACTTCTCTTTCTCCGTCACTGTGTGTCTGTACCTACAGTTCGGACTCACTCTGTCTCGGTTCTGACTCGTTTTCTCTCAATCTGTCCATCACTTCTTCGTCTGTGCATCTGTATGTCTCCATCTCAGTTCTGACTCGTTTTCTCTCAATCTGTCTATCACTTCTCTGTCTCAGTTCTTTCTCAATCTGTCTCACTTCTTCATCTCTAGGTCTCTGTCTCAATTCTGACTCGTTTTCTCTCAATCTGTCTCACTTCTCTGTCTGTGTATCTGTAGGTATGTCTCCATCTGTCTGTCCGTTTCGGTCTTTCAATCTCGGTCTTTCTCTCTGTCTGGTCGGTTTGTACGTCTCAGTCCGTCTCTCAGTCTGTTGTCCTTTAGATCCCTGTCACTTTCTCCATTTCTCTCTCAGTCTGTCTATAAACATGCTTCTGTCTCTCTTTCCGTTTCTCTCATAGTTTCTCATAGTCAGTCAGTCTCTCACAACCACACGTTAAAATGTACTTGAAAAACACGTCAAATCAAACGGTTTATAACCATAACTCAGCCTAACTCGTGACCACACCTCACTGGTTACCTTCAGCGTGGGGTATCCGGTGATGCCGAAAGCGGTGCAGACCATCTTGTTGTTCTGATCGGCACAATCGATGGCAGCCAGATCCACGGCCGGCTTCCATTCTACAGCACAGAGCGGAAATCACACGACGAGGTTATCAGCCGCTCGTCTGCTGCTAAACACACTCGCCTGAACCTTGCCACACATTTCATTCCAGATCCTCAAAACCTCAAAACAATCCCAAAAATAAAAGACAAACGAACTAATTTTCAGTATTTCAGTGCACAACAACAGGAAAACCGACATAATTCTAAAGATTTTTCTAATTCTGCCAACACAACGCAAACCACCTGCTACGTCATTACGTCACACAACTAACGTCAAATTAGTTCAGAGCGGATGCTAACGATTATTGTATTGACTCAAATACATATAACAACCGATGTTGAGTGCACATTTACTAAAAATGTAGACCTTATCAATATTAGGAGAAATATCGATTAGTTCGTTGGCAGACAACAAACATTTGCTGAGATTGTTAAAACTTCTTTACGTGTGTCTTCTTTCTACTCCCTTTCAAACACGTATTGTGCAAATGAAGATTATGATCGTACGATGATTATTATGTTGTGGCTTTTATGTTGTTTTTATTTGTCACGTACATGTTTGAATAAGTAAATAAAAACTACAAAAAAAATTCAACAAACAGTGGAAATGTCATTATACAAAATCAAACTCTAATGCGATACACTGGCAAACATGTGTTATCGTACATGTTAACATTGCTCTTCTGGTCAGAGCCCACAGTGGACATGTTTTTCTTTTTTAACTGACTTTTTTTTTCCTCCCCAAATTTCTGAACTCATACAAAGTATCGACATTTTTCTTTTTCAAGACTTTTCCCACATGTTCGCGTCTTTGCGTTGGTCCCTATAGAAAAGCGCCGAACAAATGAAAACGAACTTGTTTAAAGCAGCGCGTCCCCAACAAACACAAACCTTTAATGTCCCTCGCCAGACTCTTCCACACGGGGGAGAAGGCGACACAGTGTCCGCACCAGGTCGCGTAAAACTCCACGAGAAACGCCGCGCTGGAGTTCAGCAGCACCGACTCCACGGTCTCCGGCGTGAGAACCGTCACCTGGTCGGACGCGGTGTAAAGGCCGGCCGCGCTGAGGGAAGCACCGACCGCGAGCCACAGCGCGAGGGAGACCGTGTGTGAGGAGCCGCCGCGCCGCGCCATCTTCACTCCACAACAGTCCCAACTAAAACAACTGATGAAGAAGAAAGTCACGGAAAGTCACACTGCGACTGCGCACAGCCCCGCCCACCGCACGCCACGCCCCTCGGAGGCCACGCCGTCTTGTTTACCTCGCCGTTTTTACTTGATTTTGGACTAAATTGTAAAATATTAACATTCGAATCGTTGTGACTTTTTTCGAATTTACCGTGAAGGTACTGTAATCGATTCAAACCCCAAAAGCTGTTATAATCTTTAAAACAATCTCCAAAAAAACTATAATAGACTCGAGTACTGAACTTGAACGCATAACGGTATTTAAAAAAAAAAAAAAAAAGCAGTACAGTAATTGTTTACTTTAAACTCTAATAAGTCAGACTGGTTTTTACTACTCGTATTCAGTATCGCCTACATTCGTTTGCTTAAATATTGACTTTGCGTGTCTCGTTCGAAAACTTGGATCATGTCGTTTCTCAGTTGGATAAAATATTCAAAAATTTGGTTAAAATAAACAACAACAACAACAACTACTACTACTACTTAAAAGACTTACGCGATAAATACTCACAAAGTAATTACAAAAGTAAAAAAAATTTGAATTTGACTTGGTTTTTTTTCCCATAAAGATGTACGTATTTTAAGGAAACTGGTTTAAGAAAAGAAAAAAAAATTCACTTAAAATAAATACAAACAAAGCAAAAATAAGATTTATAAAAATAAGATTAACTTAAAAAAAAAACAATAAACTTTTTGGCTGATACATAAAAAAGTACGGTTGAGAAATGACCTTTATTTACAATTGACCAAAAGATCAGTTTAGTTACAAATATATCTATAATATGTACACGGGAGCAAAGGAACTGTCCGTCTTCACAGCGTCTTCCACGAGTCGTCTCACAGAAGCAGTGACTCTCTGTACAAAGGTAAAAGGATTTACAGGTCGAGTCAAGCTCACATTATAAATACACTCACGCGACGCCAATCCATCCACCCGTTTAAAAGCAGAAAGTGATTATCAAACCAACAGAAACACAGATCATGGTTTCAACACAGAAAGCGTGTTAGCGTCAGTCTAGTCTAAGTACGAGGTAGAGATCCACACAACAGCGTAGGAGACGGTTCCTGCATAGATGAACATGAGCGTCACCGGCTCTCACGCTCCCAATGAATGGAGAAAAACACAGAGAGATGAGAAGAATTCAAGGCCGAGGAGGTTTCACAGCACTGAGAGGATGAAGGAACAAGTGAGTGTGAAGCCACCAGAACAAGGCTGGAAAAGCAACGGAGGCACTTAAATAAAGTAAAGGCCCGTCACGCGCGGCGACTCAACAGCATTTGCTGAACAAAAACATGAAAACACGTTTTTTTTTCCCACCACGTTCTTACAATTACGCCAATGTCCTTTACAGCTAATGGTTTCCTCTTGAATCGCCGCGTCTCACAATCACGTCTTTTGTGCTTAGTTCTGCAAATTCATTCTTGAAGGTGATCTCTTTTCTTTACAAACGTTAAGCTCCGTTTCAAAATCTTTTCAAATAAATTAGGAGAGCTAAAGTTGTCGCTATAGTGTCGGCGAATCGCTAGCGAATCGGTTCCTCGCCGGATCGTGATCGTAAGACTCGTGTTAGCAGCAGCAGCAGCAGCAACAAACAGACCCGGAGGAAGAATCTGCGATGTAAACATGTCGTTTCCCTGCTGTGACATCATCATCTTCATCATCCTCATCATCCTCATCATCAGAGGGGTCTTGGTGCTTGGGTTCGGATCAGAGTGTCCACGGTGTCTTTTAACAAGGCGTCAAAAATCCCATCGGCGAGCTGCATCTTCACGAAAAGTTCGTCCTGGTCGTAGTTCACCCACTGGGATTCCTCCTCGTGAAGTTCCTGAACCTGGAAGCGGATTGAAGATGTAGTCGCTTTAAAGCGCGTTGTGAGGAACGACGTGGTGGCGAGTGGACGTACCAGGATGTGGTCGACTCGGTCGCGCTTCTTCCGTCCGAATTTGATCATCTTCTGCAGGTCCGTGTTCAGATTGCTTTCCTTCTTCAAGCCGCACAACTTTAAAACTTCAGCGGTGACAAAGTCCTACAAGGAAAAACAGTGGTTTAAGACGCGCAAGCGACATACGATGAAGAAATGGAGTGTGAAATGAGCTGTTATATAGAATGTCAAGGAAAACCCAAAGAAAGGTTGAATTGGAGGAAAGTTGAGAAGATGGAAAAACGACAGGAAATAAACGACGAGGAAGTTCCTTGTAAGAACAACAACAAAGCGTGAAGGAAAGTCCACGACAGAAAACCAGGTGTTAATAAAGAACAGGAACACAGCACGAGCTTCACCCACCTGCACGGTTGTGATGTCACTGGGGAACTTCACGCGATGAAAGTAAGTGGAGTTCAGGCGAGGCGGCTTCATCCACTGCGGCTGATGGACTTTGGGATCTTCTGCACAGATGTCTTGAATGATCTCCCACGACAAGTCAAAGATGGCCTGCGCATCAACAACACGATGAACACTCTGGACGACAACCACCACGCTCATGGTCACCTCATACCAGTTTGTAGCTGCGTTGACACTGCGCTTCCTGGTCCGTGGCTTCCTGTCCCAGGAACTGGCTGGACGGTTGAGGTTTGGAGACTCCAGCCAGACTCGGCCTGCCGTGGTCCAGCCGGCAGAGCTTCCAGATCTCCTGAGAAGCCTCGCACACCAGTTTCTCCACCTCGGGGACGGTGTGAGGAACCATGATGGGAGGCTCTTCAGGTGGCTTCATCTGCAGGGGAAGCTCAGGCCTGGGTGGAGTTCTGACCTGTTCTCCAGCTCCCAAACCCAAGGAGAGTCCATCCGCCTGCTGGTGGCGCTTGTGCTTCTGCTGCTGCTGCTTCTTGGAACTGAGACCGAAGTCCTCGTCAAACCAATCGGGCTCGTCACCGAGGACGTCGAACAGCTCTCGGTTCAGCTCCAGCTCGGCCAGACGTTTGGCCAGCTCCTCCTGTCCACTGCTTCCCAGGACTGGGCTTTCCTGTTGGAAAAGCAAACGTGATTTTGGCACTTTTGGGCCTTAAAAGCAAAGCCAGAACGATCTAGATGTTGGTCAATACTGCTGGAAATGCCCACTTCAGCATTGCACGTCGGGTCTTATCAGGCCGGTGGGTGAATCATTCACTTGTTTGCAAACAAACATCTGCATTTGAAAAGTTACTCACGGGTCTGTTGCAATGTTCTGGAGATGAAAGCTCTTCCTGCTCATCAGCATAGAAGCCGTGGAAATGGTTCTTCTTGGCTTTGGATGGAGACCTGCAGTTGTTGCTTCTAAGCCCGTCGTCTTCGTTGATGAAGTCTTTTCTGGTTTGATTAGCAGCGGATATCTTCTCCTCTTTGTCCCTCTTGATCTTCTGCAGCTGCTTCAGCGTATCGCACAGCAAGTTCTCCACCAGTTTGTCAGCGAGGCCTGAGAAAGCACTTCTGTTATTCGAGTCAACCACACCATCAGCCTCGTCGGAGAAGTCTGTGGATTCTTGAAGACCCCTTTGAGATTCGTCACTGGCATTTAGAAGATCCAAAATGACGGCTGGTGGCTCCTCTTGCGGCTTGGTTTTCGGAGGTCTTTTATCCACCTCGTTCACTGTTGGAGCATCATCGGCAGAGGCAAAGTCGAGAAGATGGTCTCCTCCATTCGGAACGCTGTGTGGCTCTTTCTCCCAACCTTTGACGCCATTACAATCAATATCGGTGAAATCCAGGTTATTCTGGGATTTCACGCAGGTGCTTTTCGCCGATGAAAGTGATTTGCCAAGCTCAGACGGCTCGTCGGAAGGTTCTTTTCGCAAATCCAGATCTTTTGCCTTCACATCATTCGGCACGCTTCTGCTCTCCAGGAGCTTCCCAGAGCTTCTGCCTTTGCTTCGCTGGTCGTCACAGGAAGAGTCTTCATCTTCCGAGTCCACCAGGGTTTCAAACTTCTCTGGGAGGTGAGAGATCTTGTCTGGAGGGGCGAAGATACCGTAGTTTTCCCGACACTGGAAATACGCCACGCCATCGTAAGTGCCATTGTTACTTCCTTCAGGGTTGTTCAGCTCAACACCGGCCCAAAAACCATTGGCGAAGCTGGTCTGTCCCTTAAATCGCAGGGTTCCTGGCTGGATGCTACTGACTAAAACACCATCTCCGATGAAGAAGCCTGGCAATTCATCACGTATCGGCGTGGTCGCTTCAGGCTGCGAGGTTGGATCTTTAGACCATCTGATCTGGTCTACAAGACGACCAAGGTCTGTGTGACTTTCAGCATGACGGCTTCCATTAGTACTTCTGGATGGAGTGCTGATCTGCTCTTCTATTTCCTCTTCACTCTTCAGCATTAGAGATGTATTCAGTTTGTCGTGAGATTGGGAGGCTGAAGGTGACGGCGGAAAGGATTCGAGGTCTTTGAAGGAAGACTGAAGAGACGTCTCAAAGTCGTCTGTGTAGTCATGGGCCGAGCCGTGATCTTTGGCTTTTAACGAATCCTTCTTCTTGGACACGTCTGGTGCAGAACTGGGACGTGCTGAAGGACTCTTAGCAGCTGCAAGTTCCTTTCCGTCCTTCACAGAAGATTCACACGCCTTCGTTCCATCTAGAACATCTCTACAAGCATCTCGAGTTTCCATCTCGTCGAGTTCAGATTTATAAACCTTCAGGTTCTTCGGCTGAGCAGCAAGATCCAGTTTGAGAAGCGGTTCCGAGTGTTCGCTCTCGGATCGTTCTGACATCTCCAGCTCCTCTATAACACTTGCACTGTGACTGGAGATCACGCTCTCATCTCCTGAAGCCAAGTCACCAGCTTCTGGCCCACCACAAGACACCTCATACAGACGGACATCCTCTGAGTGATTGATCGGACTGAGCAAACTTCTCAAAATATCCACATGCTCTGGACTTCCAATGACCGGCGACGTGGTGACAGTAGGAGGATCTTCATCGGAGGAACTGTCATGTTCTGAGGAAGACTGGACTACAAGAACGCCTGCAAAAAAAAAAAAAGCATATAAAATCATCCCTCGTGCTAAAATTCCCTAGTTTAAAAGTCTCCGTACCTTTATCTTCTGGTGGAGCTGCTGGAAGCTTCTCAGTC
>MU204245.1:113812-139609 GCA_017309775.1 Paedocypris sp. Pulau Singkep
AGAGAGAGAGAGAGAGAGAGAGAGAGAGAGAGAGAGAGAGAGAGAGAGAGAGAGAGAGAGAGAGAGAGAGAGAGAGAGAGAGAGAGAGAGAGAGAAAGAGAGAGAGAGAGAGAGAGAGAGAGAGAGCAAGAGAGAGAGAGAGCAAATGAGAGAGAGAGGGAGCAAGAGAGAGAAGGCAAATGAAAGAGAGGGCAAGAGAGAGCAAATGAAAGAGAGAAGGGGAGAGAGAGAGCGAGAGAGAGCGAGAGAGACAGCAGAAAGTAACACTAAGTTCATGTTGTGAGCATTTCTAAGGCACTTTTCACAGTTTTAACTCAAAGTCTCAAAGCGCACGTGTGAATATGTAAGAGAATTGTTGCTTTTTTACAATACAGTATAACAAACATATATTAGTTTTTGCTATGACGCATTGTTTATTATATTTTCAGGAAAATATTACTGACTACATGCCAAGTAAAGCTTGCATTACATCAAACTTTTCACCCTCAAGACAATTCATCAAAAATGTAACATTGTTGTTTGTGACTAGATGATTGGTCTTCGGCTGGAGGAGTGTTGTGTTTAGTAACGCCGCTCTGAGCTGATGGTGCGCAGCTATTGGCTCTGACTGGTTCGCGGAAAATTTAAAAAACACGGCAGGCAAAAGTGCATTTGCGAGATGGTTTTATGTGCATTATTTAGGTTTTGTAAAAGACTATAGAATCAGATAAGTGCCAAAAATTTCGAACTTAAATGCTTAAAAAAACACGAACGTAAATGTGAAGCCTTTGGTTAGTTTCTTATTTTTCACTTGCAATTACGTTTGCTTCTTTTTGTTTTGCTTGCAGTCTAAACCTTTTTGTTGGAAACTTGTTTTTTTCTAGACCTTACTCTGATTGGCTGCTGATAATGTGATTGACTTGACCAGAAAGTGTGGGAGGAGTTCAGCAAGTTCTCACCGTGAATGTAGCTGTCAATCACATTCTCACCAGCCAATCGAAGTAAGGTCCATAGAAAACTTGGGCCAGAAATACAAAACGGGAAAAAAAAAGAAAAACGAACGAAAAAAAAGTGAAGATTGCTAGCAAAAAAAAAAAACAAAAAACCAAACGTAAATGAAAAGCATTTCTGACCGCTCGACATGGGAAGAGAAAGAAAACAGCAATGACAATGTCCTGTGCACTTTGACAGCAGAAAAGCCTGTTTTTTGTAAAAAAGTTTACATAACCCAAGTTATTCACAGACATTCCCATAAAACCGCTTTATGTCTACCATACTTTTAACACTTCGCTAATAATAAACTATATTGTTAACGTCGCCGCCTACTGGATGTAAAATAGAAATAAAAAAAATGTGCATTTTGTTAATTTAGGGTGTTCATTTCTACTACTGTTGTCATTTAAGGCGAAAGTAACTTAAAAGTAATACAGAAGTAATGTAGCATATTACAATTCTGAGACAGTAATAAAGTGAGGTAACAGATTAACTCTTTACAAACAGTAATAAGTAACGTGTTACGCTGGAGATCACACGCGTCTGAGAGGAAGTGGCCAGTCACCTTGAGGATCTGAGCCAGTGAGACGGTCTCCTGCTGAGCCAGAGACACTCCTCGAACCCTCTCCACGTCCCCCAGCTGACGCACCGTCTCCTCCACCGCATCCATGTAGCACAGCTCGGCCGACAGACGCTGCTGCAGGACCCGCGGGGCAAACTGGAGGTTGGGTGAACCTGGGAGGAGAGGCATTAGGAGTGCAAATAATTCATCTCACCATTGTTTAGCAAGAAAGAGAGAAAGAGCAAGAAAGAGAGAGAGAGAGAGAGAGAGAGAAAGACAGAGAGCAAGAGAGAGCAAACGAGAGAAAGCAAATGAAAGAGAGAGCAAGAGCAAACGAGAGAGAGAAAGAGCAAGAGAGAGCACGAAAGAGAGAGAGAGAGAGACAGAGAGATGGAGAGAGAGAGAGAGAGAAAGAGCAAGTAAGAGAGAGAGAGAGAGAGAGAGAGAGAGAGAGAGAAAAAGACGGGGAGAGAGAGAGAGAGCAAAAGCGAGAGAGCAAGCGAGAGCGAGCAAGAAAGAGAGAGCGAGCCAGAGAGACGGAGAGAGAGAAAGAGGAAAAAAACAGCAGGTTGTTTGACGCACCAGAGCTCGAGTCTGAATACGAACGTCGCGTGAAACAAACGTTTACAAACGACTTTGATAGTAAAATAAGCAGAAACTTCTTCTCTTTTTCGATCCATTAGCAATGTCTCTGTGTCGTCATTAAAAGATTAGCGAAACAAACGCGTTATACTATATTAAAGTTTTTATATACACGTGTATAAACATTTAAATTTCCATTAAATTTAACAGTACATTTCGCTGGGCAGGAATTTTATTAGCTGAGCCGCATTAAACACTTAAATTTGAATGGGAGAGGCCCAAATTAATTTGTCACAGGTGTACCAAATTTGCTGAATAATTCCAGAGCATAAAAACCAATTGTTAAAATCCATCGACTCACGACTCACGAACACCAGCATTCAAACCAGGAGACCCACCAGTGGCCCGGTGCTCAGCTCTGGGCGAGAGGCTGGATCTGGTCCTGGAGGCTGATGAAGAGGAGGATGAGGAGCAGGGTGCGGCTGGTTTAGCGGACGCTCCACTGGGAGGAGGATCGTCTCCCTGAGAGAAGCGTGAAGAGGCCGAACCAGCAGGAGAAGCGGCCGCAGGAGTGGTGCCGGGGCTTCTGGGAGACTTCTTTCCCTCCGAACCCAGGCTGATTCACAACACAGTGGATTAAAGTGAAGTTATGGACGGCACAGGCTGAGAAGCGTCATCTACACTTGTGACGTCTAGTGAAGACAATCAGAGAGGGATCGGCCTTTCAGAAACGAAGCAGGTTAGGCAATTAGCAATTATTATTCGTTTTTAGCCAAAAAAGGTGGCTAAATTGCCCCTCATGAACATGTCAAATCACATTGTTTATTATTGTGTAACTTTTAAAAAATAAAGGTTTTTTTACTGACTAAAAAAAAAAAAAAGATAACTCAACAGCGCCACTTTGAAAATGAAAATACATCGAGCTTATGGGAGCCCAAAAGGCGCTGTAAATCCAAAAATGAAATTCCCTTTATTCTATTCTACTAACGATTAGAACATTTGAATGGGAGTCACAGGTGTACCAAATTGCTGAATAATTAGTCCGAGCATAAAAGCCAATTGTTAGCCTGTTGTAACTCTGTGGCAACGGTCAAAAACCAGCATTCATTCTTAATGGCAGAAATACGCTACTCATTTTTAATGACACAAATTGCTTTAAATTGCGAAAAGACAGTGTGAAATACATTTTCGTTTTCTTTCATTTGTTTACCTCTACTTACGAAATTATTTATATTGGTTCGGATTGAACAGCGCAAATATGCGTTAGACGATCGTTCAATAAAACAAGTACATTTACATTACTTTTTTTTTTTTTTTTCTTCAAACTCTACAAATATTCTAAAGTAGTGTTTTGTTGTGTTCATCTGTAAAACGTATTTTTCACTACACACAAGCTCCTATAAAAAAAAAAAAAAAAAAAAAAAGACAAAAGTCAGATGAAAAGGAAAAGTGAAAGCGTTAGGCCTCAAACTCGGTTAATCCTGGTAAAGCTCTGGATCTACTGATCTTGACTGGGATCGTGAATATCTGGGATTATGATATTCCCAGGAGGCATGAGGGGAATCTGAGGCTGGAATGTCAGGCCGGAGGGAAAGATCTCCTGGGCCTTGAACAAAAGAGGCCTTCAGCAGACCACACGCTTCAGCGCCTTTAAAAAGCTTCCCGTTCTGAAACGGCTTGTGGTCAGAAAGTCGGAATCCATTTCCAGTGTCGGGCAGAATGAAAGATGGCGTGTCGATTATCCTGTAAACCTTCTTGTTCACAGAAATAAAAACTACAAGAATCGATCAAGTCTTTTTGTCACGTTTGCGTTTGCCGAGTCACGTTGTCTCTTTTTGACTTTTTGGATTATATATACTATATCGGATTTTTTATACATATATTATTATAATATACAATATAATATTCAATAAAATAAAATTGAATATAAAATTCAGCTTTTTGGATATGAGAATGTCTCCAATAGACGCAGGTCTCTTATAATACATTAATATTCTATAGAATATCATGTAAATATGTATATCTACACACACACACACACACACAAGTGTATCTCAATAATATCAATTTAATATAATATTTAATAATATAAAAGTCAATATAAAAAAAACATTTTGAATAAGAGCCTGTCTCCATTAGACGCAGGTTTCTATTAAACGCCTGTCTAAATCATTTTTTTAAATAAACGTCCCGCCTACTACAGAAAGATACACGGTATAAACTCTCCTAGTCAGAATAAAAAGCGCAAGAACAACTACGCATAATTTATTATAGTTAGCATATTTATTATATTATTATTTCCTCAAGCAATATCTTGGTGGTATTGTTTATCTGCCGCCTGTGTAGATGATCCACTGGTGCTCTATCTGTGAGGAGACTGCTTGCCGACACTGCTGTACCTGTAGATGGAACGCGCCGACGTTCCTCCAGGAGAACATTCCGGAGCCAAGCTTCTGTCGGAAGCACGACTGGATGATTTCTCTGAGCTGCTCTTCATCAACCCTCCAGCAAGAAGATCAGAGAGAGCGGATGTGCTCCTCGCTTCCTTCAGTCCACTCTTCTCTGACGCTGCAGGAACATCAGCCGGACGACAAATTAGATTATAAACTGACTATTTACTTTGGGAATAGAATAGAAGTGAACGGAATAGAATAGAATGGAATAGAATAGAGTGCTTTTAAACTCATTGTATCACTGGGTTAAAATGAAATGAGTATTGCTACTCCGTTTGGTGCACAAATAACTACACACTGAATAACCAATATAAATATACCTACAATATATTAAAATATGGTCCAAATATAACGATATGTATTATTAACTCGACTACAGGAAGATGATGTCCATGTCACGCTTTCTGGGCTCCAACGTTGAGATTTAACAGCGTTATGGCCGTGATGGTGGAGCTTTCTAGGCGTTTCTTCAGTAATTGTCTGATTTGCACTTTAAAATGTATTTTTTTTTTTACACTTTGGACAATTAAGATGTGATGAAACCACGTTTTGTTTTTCGGCATCAGCTGCAGATTAAACTGCTGACAATCATTCATGACAACAAAATTATTGCAAGATTGTTTTTGGTAAAATTATTGTCATTTAAAGTTCATCCCAAAATCAAATCATATTTAATAAGCCCGATGGGACTTTCAGTTTGTAAAAAAGAAATAAACTGATTGAGAGCTTCGGATTTGAAAAATAAGGGTTTTTATTGTATTTCACTGCATATATATATATATAAAAAAAACACCATTAAGACAGTCGTAGGACGTCGACACCTTTTTTAGTGTTAAAAGTTCTGACCTATGGCGGCGGAGCAGAGCGAGTGTGAGGAGAGCGGTGTGAGGGTTTGTGAGCGCTGAGATCGCTCTTCATCCTTATCGAAGCGCGCAGATCTTCCACTCAGCGTCTCCACCGGGGGACTGAAGGCTCCGTGGCTCTGACTGCAAAGAAATGACTTAAAACGTGGCAACACTGACCTCTTCAGGCCAATGGCTGACACGACAACTGCAGCAGGGAGAAACGACACGTTTGCGACAGTAAAAAGGCCAGATTTACCCGTGTCTGCTGAGACTCCTCCTGGACGCTGATCTGCTACTAGCACACGAGTTAAAGTCGTCCTCGTAGACCACACCGTCCACGGAGCCCAGAGCCAGACACGCCTTGCCTTCTCGCTCTGAAACACATTACCAGATGCTTTCAGAGATATTGATCTTTAGAGCGTCAATTAGTGAAATCTAACATTACTTATTGTCTAAATTACACAAAAATATAAATCCATTGCACATTCGTTTGGAACTTTAACCCTCCTATTATGTTCGGGTCCAATTGAGCAATTTTCAAAATAGTTTCAAAATTACTCCTTAAAAGTATTTTTTCACTTTGAAACTTCTCCTGCTTGGCTTATTTGCTTTAATTATCATGTGATATTTATTATGAGGTAATTTTCATATTAAAAGCTACATGTTATTGTTACAAAGAAGTATTTTTAAACTTTTAACACGGGTCAATTTGAACGGAACAGTATCTTTGTAACAATAACATGTCACTTATGATATTTATTATGATGTATTTTTTTTTAATGTGATAATTACACCAAATAAGCCAAGCAGGAGAAGTTTCAAAGTACTTTGAAGTATTTTTTACCTTTTAACACGTCTCCTGCTTGTCTTAGTTAGTGTAATCTACATATAAACACAAAATGTTTCAGTTGACATATATTTGTAACGGCAGCTACATGATTTTGTTACAAAGATAATGTTCTGGTCAATTTGACCCTTCAGACAAAATGAAGCTAAAAAAAGTCAGAAAAATTAAATACTATTTGTTTCTCTGCAACAATGAGACATAATACACCGCTGTCACTCACACACACACACACACACACACGATTTTGAGGAACTTTTTGGTTTCTGACACATGCATAATAAAAGTCCCCCGGGTCAAATTGAACACAGTTGATGCTCCTCAAGAATGGCTAATGTAGGGTTAATCCAGGCGTCTCTTACCAACTCAAGTTCTAAACCCCATTTTACACGTCATGAACATGAAGCGATGATTTTTCAGAACTCTCACCCTTCACGAAACCTTGCATGTTCTTTATAAAGATGTTGATGGCGCTGTGCGGACTTCCTTTGGCCAGCTCTTCCCAGGCTCCGTGGGCGTCCCGTGGTGGAGCGGCTGGAGAGAAGGGCTTGTGCTTCTCGGCCTCCTTCTGGAAGCGTGTCAGTGTGTCTGGAGCGAATCCCGCGGTGATCAGCCTTCCACTGGAGCGGGGCAGCTCCTGAAGCTCCTGGAGCTCCTGAAGGTCCTGGTCAGAAGCGCTGTCCTCACTCAGAAGACCCTCGCTGATGGAGCCATCACTCAGCTCCTCCTGAGCTTCATGAGATGAGGAGGCTTGGTGTGTGTCTCCAGGCGCTTGAGCGCAGGTGTGTGTGGCTTGTCCTGCAGCCAGAAGCTCCTGAAGCTTCTCCACCAACTCCACCTGATTCTGTGGGACGGGTGCGGCTGGTTTATTAACACTGACTGCACCACTGATGGACTCCACGGGACGTCCCGCTGCGGCCAGTCTGCGCGCCTCGCTCTCCACGCGGCAGGACAGAGAAGCCGCCGTGGCCCTCAGAGCTTCGATGCGGCTCATTTTGACCATGGCTTCTTCAGGAAGTGGGACCAGGGCTGGTTGGGAATCGCGGTCCGGACCTGATGAAGGTTCTGGGTCGTGTTCTATTAAGCGAGATAAGATGTGGCCAGAAGAGGGCGTCCGAGAACCTCTGGATCCGGTGGAAAGGCGTGGGTCAGTCTGAGGCCAGTCGCTCCTGAAGAACACAGAAGATGGTAGTGGACTACAGCCACAAACAGAACAAGCAAATCATCACCTTTTATTCCAAGTTCAATATCATTAAAACACCATAACTTTTTCACAATCCTGTAAAATTTGCTAGTTTGCTGAAATTGCAAAAAAAAAAATATATATTTTCCGGGTTCCTACACTTTCTGAAAGATAAAATTCAAGGTCCATGTTCCAGCTTTTCCAGCACCATACAGTTGTGGTAAACTTTATATTTAAAACTATGCCCAAACACTATCAAAATGAAACATGACCATGTTGGGGGAAAGTTGGACAAAAAAAATGCTTTAGTGCAAAAATTATGAAAAATAAATAAAAAAAATTATGCTTTAGTAGAACTTACTAACATAAGCAATATGTGCTTTTTTTTTTTTTTTTTTTTAAAGAAAGTAGTTATTTAAAGTAAAAAATTAGACATCTGCCATCACATTTTTAGCAAAGTTTTATCTGATGCCATGTGAAGGATTATTCTCCCTTGTGCAGTGACCCAGCGTTTTGATTGTGTCTGTTCATTGGATTAATATTTTTTACTCCTTGCTCGTGTTCTTCTTTTTCGACTGTTTCGACTCTTTCTACACGACACATTGGACTCGTTTGAAGCCGGTCGAGCTAAGCTAAGCGGTCGTGGTTTGTAAAAAATATTTTTTTTAAATGATTGTACAGTATTTAGTGTAATCTTACTTCTTCCAGTGTTATTTAGTCAGTGTTAAGTGTGGCGGCGTGTCTAATGTGTCTTTATTTCAGTTATTGAGCTAATAAAAGCTTCTACTGTAGCACGTCCGTCTACGCACCATTGTTTAACATTATATAGACGCACACACATTTCCGTTTTTTTTGCGATTGTCCTGACTAAATCTACAGAAGCTTATATTTCCGAGAGCTTCACCTTGAGAAGGACGTGTGGCGCTGCTCGGTGAAGGATCTATCGCTGCTGGAGGTGGCACTCTGAGGACGCTCGTGTCTCTTGTTCTCTTTATCAGACTCTCCAGACGGCTGGTACACGGGTCTCGCCTGCAACGCAACAGCAAACCAGCCGCTCAGATACCAACATACAACGTCTGAACACAACAGACTTGACAAATCAATAGTTAATGTCAGTTGACCAACACAAACCCAGAAAAAATAAGTTGGTTTTTTTTGGTTTCTTTGTTCTGTTCTGTTTCGTTAGAACAGTAACAAAAACTGAGCGTTTTTGAGTAGATGTTTAACCTAGAAAATGTACTTTAACAGAAAGGATTTTTGCACATTTTTACACATGAATCGGGATAATGGCCAAGTTCGCAAACAAAGAATCATGCGTTTTTGTAAATATTTTGTATATTTTTATATATTTTTTTTCTGTAAAAGAGTTGGAAATAAGAGGGAACAGCTTAATTATTCTTGTATCTGGTGATAGACTTATTTCAAATTACAGATCTAAAAACATTTTATTTAACATTTTAATTTAAAAAAAATACACTTGTAATACATAAATTGATCACCAGGTGGCCATCAATGGCCAGCAATTAACAGTCCCACTGCTTTTCCACAGAAGTGACCACTAGAGGAGCCACTCCAAATTTGGAAAAATCAATTTTTCCCATTTTTATAAAAACCTGGAGGTCTAGGGGCGAGAAGAGTCAAATTTCCATCCATCCATCCGTCAACCTGTCAACCTGTCAACCTATCCATCTATCTATCCATCCATCCATCCATCAAATCCAACTGGGAGACTCTTAGAAGACAGAAAAAAATAAAATAAAAAAAAGACAAAGAACAGAAATGCTAAATAAATGTAGAGCCTTTTTTTTTTGTTTTTTTTTTTTGTTTTTTACAGTCCGTATGTCAATAAGACTAAGAAAATGAAGAGTATTCACATGTATGTAACCGCCCAGTGAAGTGACACACACAGACCCGGAGCAGCGGCTCGTATCACCTGCTGCGTGATGCTGAGGTCTTCTCTGAGCTGAGACTGCTCCAGCAAGAGTCTGGTGTAGGTCTCCTGGAGCTGCTTCTGGATGGGGGCTTCCTTCACGGGCCCGGCTCGCTGCCTCCGGTACAGCTCCTGCAGACGCTTGCTCTTCTTCTCCTCCTCCTCTCTCTGAGCCCGCCGCTCCTCCGCCTGCTGCCTCCTCCTCTCCTCCTGCTTCTGGCTGATGTACAGCCTCACCGCCTCCGCGTCGTAGTGCCGCTTCTTCTGGGCCGCGCTGACAGGAGCTTCCCTTCTCCTGGAGGTCTGGGCCGGACTGGTGCTGCGAGACTTCCGGGCTCCTGGGGCCTGCTGGGAGCCGCGGTCCATCTGAAGGTCGTCCAGGATGCTGCGGATGTTGGCGGAGAGCATCTGCTCCTGATGACCGGAGGTTCTGGGAGGAGGAGCCGAGCCGACACGAGGAGCAGGACCTGCGGGAAACCACAGCTGAGTAGGGATCCACACGTTGTGAACCACCCAGTTGCATTATTTCCTCCATTTTTGCAAAAAGTTTAATTCTGACTTGATTTTGTGCATTTTTGTTGTTCATTTATTTTGAAAGTTCAAGTTCAAGTTTATTTATTTAGCGCTGTTCTTAGTCCGGGACCAACGCAAAGAAGCTATGTGAAAAAGTCTTTAAAAAGAAAAATGTCGATTTCTTTACATGAGTTTTAAAAAAAAATTTGGGGAGAGGAAAAAAAAAAAAAAGTCATTTAAAAAGGAAAAAAATATGGCTGTTGTTATTCAGACTATGGGCTATGACTTATTTAGAGTATACTCTTAAAAATGTTTTTCTTTATTTAACAAACCTAACTTGAGACTTCTATCATTTTACTTGAATAATAGATAACAAAAAGTCGTTTCTAGTGGTCAGGACTTCATTTCCCAAGATCCTTTGCTCTCCAGTCAGACTCCGCACATGCTCAGAGCAATAGTTTCAAGCTCAGGTCTGTTTCAGTCTCTCTGTTTATCTGACGCCGTGTGAAGAGGAAGATTATTATTCCCTGTGCAGCCACCCAGCGTTTTGATTGTGTCTGTTCCTTGATTTTTTTGTACTCCTTGTCCGTGTTCTTCATTTACGAATGTTTCGACTCTTTCTGCGTTGACACATTGGACTCATTTGTAGCTGGTTGCGCTAAGCTAAGCTAAGTGGTCGTGGTTTGTAGTCTCTGTTTGTTGTAATATAAATGATTGTACAGTATTTAGTGTAATCTTACTTCTTCCAGTGTTATTTAGTCAGTGTTAAGTGTGGCGGCGTGTCTAATGTTTCTTTATTTCTGTTATTGAGCTAATAAAAGCTTTACTGTAGCACGTCTGTCTTACAGACTTGTCACATGTGTTACACTCAAAATGGCTTAATTATAGTATTTGTAGGCAGCAACGCCATCTCGGTACTGAAATGCAAGTACTCGTTTTCCAAAAAGGTGGCATCTGTGCATCAGTGCTACAGGTGAGTGGACCAGACGACTCACATCATTTAAAAACACATCCTGATTCACCGACTCATCTGAAACCAAACAGCCTTTATATTCAGCGGTTTGATGTGTAAATCAATAAGGTGGAGCGTTTCTGTCTCTGTGGTTGGATAAATCCCTAGTGGAGTGGCAGAATCACTTAAGGTTGTGGTCCCGAACCCCCGGTGAAATGGTACCGGGCCGCCGGAGTATAGAATCACATTAGTGCCAAAACTATTAAACGTAAAGAAACTAATTAAAGGGAAAAAAAAAAAAAACGAAATTACTCTTCGTACTCTTCGAAATTACGAAAAACGAAAATTATTATTTACGTACTAGAAATTACATTAAACATTTGTACGTTTATCGATGATGTTAATGCATCTAATGCACACGTGAGATGCTTCTGAATTTGAGAACGATTTTTCTTATTTTTGTTTTTTATTTGAAGCTGTAGCACTTTGTTCAAAATTACTGACAAGGAAATATAATCAAGTCTAATTTTAAAACATTTTTTTTCTTCATATTTTTGATATAACACCATAGGGCAAGAGAAAGTGCGCATGTTCTCGGGCAAATCGGAGCAAAGTTTTGTTTAGGGAGAACAACGACGGTGAAAGGAACGAGGATGAAGAAGAGGAGGAGGAGGAAACACACAGAAAACGGCAAAAGTGCGGGAGCATTTCAAGCTAATTTACTCACACACTGGGAACGTTAAAGTGAATTACTCATTGTGAAAATCGCACTGATGCCATCGATGCAAATGTGACATTGAAGTGCAGTTTTGTTGATGGATGTGCAATTCAGAGTAAATGCTATTGCAAACAATACATTTTTAATTTATTTAGTAGTCATGCAGAAATACCACTTCACTGTATTTCATCCGATTACTCGATTAATCGCTAGATGATATTCGATATTATTTCAGACCCGCAGCTCTCACCGGGTTCAGTGGGCGTGTCTGCGCTCTGAGCTGTGGGGTCGGGCCGTGGGGTGTGTGAGGGTCCCAGCACCATCTTTATCAGCTTCTGCCCCTCGCGCCAGGCCGACGTGTTGATCACTGCACAGACAGGAAATGTCGTGAATAAATACACACGCGCTCCCGGGATTCATCAGCTCGCTTAAAAACAGAATTACAACATAACTGCTTAATAAAACATTGCTACAACGAAGGAATGAAACACTGAAAGGTTTTTACGAACTATTTTTAATCTCAAAATGTGTTTTTTTTTTTATTTGTGCGCACACACTCACACACACTACTAAACAGGTGATTGGGGTTTTGATATATTTTTTTATACTTCCAGCAAGTGTTTATTACTACTTGTGTAGGAATTAATCAGAACACTTTTTATAATTATATTTTTATAATTACGTATAATAACATTTTATTTTGAAGTACAACTAACAAGCATTTTTTTAAATGAATTCTGAAGAAAATATTTAATATAAATTGTAAAAAAAAATTCTGAAAATCTGAAGAAAATATTCAATAAAACAATTTTGGAATAAAAATTCCAAAAAAAAAAAAGTTTCAATACCAACAGCAGCTACAGGTTATGCACAAATTACGCCCGAACAGGCGTTGATGGTGAATAGAGTCGCCGTCATTTGTAACTTTTGCCTACGATATTTTTCCAAAAGTTTACGTTTCAAACAGACAAACAGTTCAAACGTTTCCACCGCAATTGCATTTTTGTAGCCGGCGTGAAGAACACTGCGGCTCAGGTTCCACTTCTGCGTCCTGCTGTGACACGGCGGTGGAGGCGGAGCAGAGGCGGGGCGGGGGCGGGGCATTCCTGTGGCGGTGAGGCGGGAACAATGCGGCTAATCTGCGTGCTACACATGCTAGGAATGTCTGAGGGGATCAGAGTCTGAGCTGGTGCTGCTGGAGAGAGAGCAACACACGCCGCAGAGAGAGAGAGAGAGAGAGAGAGAGAGAGAGAGGCCGAGTTTAGCGTCCAGCACTAGCATGTGTTAATAAAAGCGAGTGATTGATGAAGTCAGACCTGGTTTGGGACTGGAGTCGGGGGCAGGTGAAGATCTGTGGACCTTCCTCACCAGCTTGGATGGCTTCTTCTCTTTCACTCGAGCGGGTTCTGCAGGCCTGAGTTTGGCTTTGGAGCTTCCGCCTGTGAAGGAAGGAACATGTTTTAGATCTTGTCACACGTCTGAGGGATCCACCTCGTCAGAACTATTGTCATTACAATCTCAGAACGGTTCTCTACTCTTCTCTCTACACTTCCACAAACTCAACGATGGAGAATTTGCTTAAGAAACGATTCCAGACGAATTGATCTCATCTTCTTCCTTGTTCTACTTCGCTTCTGGAGTTTAGATTCAGCATGACGTTTAGATTTTGACAGATTTATTGATTCTGAACTAGGAAGTTGTATTAAAAAAAACTGTTCAAATGAAGTATAAAACTAGACATTCTTTTACGTTTGTATCCCGCACTTAGTAGCAACGTGGCTCTGCTGTGCTTTTATTTTTTTGCTGGAACATTGCTTGGAGAAACATGAGGCTGGTAACAAAGCCTTCAGTGTGTTCAGTAGTGATCGATCCAGAGGCGAACACGGGGTTATAAATCACATGACCATTACATGAACCAACAGCGCTTCCACAACAATAATAATAACACAAAATATAAACAAATATAGCTGAAGGAAGCTATAGGGGGTTTCAGTCACACACACATTTATTAATAAAGGTTCAATTATTATTATTATTATTATTATTATTATTATATATAAACTAAAACACAAACAGATTTATCATATTTCCGCAAAGGTAAGCAGCCCCCTGGTTTTTCAGTCACCAAATTAAAAATTCCAAATTTTTTCTGGTTAAATTACTTCTCGTAAAAATATTATTTTATCTTTCTTTAACAAAAGGAACATGTGACTCGTATCGTTCCGATTTTGTTTTACTTGAAAAATAAAAAGTCGATTCTAGTGATCTGAACTCCAATTTACCAGATGCTCCATCTAATAATCATTTTTGAATAAAAACACGTTATTTATCAACTTTAATCATTTAAAGTTATTCTTTATTTCTGTTATGGAGCTAATAAAAACTAAATAAATACATTTCCATTTATTTGTGATTGCTCCTGACTTGCAAAATGAGTGATAATATTTACGAGCATATTTGAAATCGCAGATAATAAAGGTTCAATTATTATTATTATTATTATTATTATTATTATTATTAAGCATTCAGCATGTTTTTGAGCCACTGCTCCAAGTTAGTTACAAATGGGTCAAATGCAAAAAAACACATAGGTGTACTATGGTGTATAATATATGTGTGTGACAAATAATTATAATATAAATATAAAATTGAAATTAAAAAAAAACGTGTGCTTATATTTGCGTAAAAACGTTAAATAAAGTACCAAACTGATATGCTTTTGCGTATGATAAGCTATTTTACTCACTACCTGTCTGGCAAATGCACTGATACAATTAATTAAATCGATAAATAAATAACAATATAAAAAAGAACAATGTGACAGGAAAAGTCCCAGTGGTTAAAAGCGGCGTTTGAAGAGGAGACGGCGCACCGGTGAGCTGCTGAGTCAGGTCTCTGTAGACTTCCCTGCTGTACTTCTGGAACTCTTCCTCTTCCCAGACGCTCCCTGCAGCTTCAGATGTTCTGACGCTTCTGTTGTTAGAGCTGAAGCCTGGAGAGCAAGAGAAGGAGCATCGCGTGAGCATCTGCTGGTGGACCCGCACAGAACAACCCACCCCACACCTTTATACGCGGGCGCGGGAGGGGCGCGGCCCACGGTCCGAACTTTCACAGTGGTGGTGTGTCCCGCCGAGCCGACGCCCACAGGCCGCTCCTCCGCCTCCTCCAGGTCTCTCCTCTCAGTCGGCTGGGACGCGTCTGAATGCCTGGGCCTGACCTCTGACCCCGAGGCGTCCTGGTCGGGCTGGTGAAGCGTGAAGTCGTTGAGGTAGCGTACGGGCGTGGCTTGGGTGGAGGACGTGCTCTCCGTCTCTGCGAGCCGCGCCACTCGGGTCCGAGAGTCTGAAGACGAGGGCTGTGAGCTGCCCACCTCTGCATCGGGGTGAGAGTTGGCAGGGACCACGGGGTGAGGAGACGCAGCATCCCTATATAACAGACGTGTGAACAGAGAAGTGTCGTCACGATGCTGGAAATGGCAACTTCAAAACAATACCGGGAAAAAAAAAGAAAGTATCGATACCATTTTTGATTCATGTTCGGGCCTTTTTTGCTTGTTTCATTAAGAAAATAAATACATGTGTCTGAATGAGGAATCTCGAGAAAATAAAGTGCATAAATAAATAAAACTGCTTTCCCTTAAAATGTTTCCATAAGAAATACTCAACTTAAAAGATTTATTTTAAAGTTTAAATTAAAACAAAGGAGTTTGGTAGGAGCTCTAAAAGTAAAAGAGTGCAATATTATGTTTTTAAAAAGAAAAAGGACAAAGCTCTTTTATTTGGTCTAACCAACACATTTCTGTTCACAAGTCTGGGGTCACTTGAAATGTCCTTATTTTTGAAAGTGAAAACTTGTGTCAATGAAAATAACTTTAACCTAATCATAAATACACTCCATACATCGCTAATGTGGTCAATAACTGTTCTAGCTGTAAATGTCGGGTTTTTGGTGCAACATCTAGACAAGAGTATAGAGGAACATTTATAGCAACGGTCACTCCAGTGTTTTAATTGAACAATGTGTTTGCTATTGGTGTCAGAAGGATAATGGATGATAGTAAAAGCCTCGTTTGATCATGTCAGCGCTGCTGGAAACTGTTTAGCTGGTGAAAGCAGCTGTAACTGACCTTCCTCTCAGCAGCTTGAGAACCTGCAGCGTCACATTTGTGGCTCAATCAGACGCTCAAAACGGCCAGAAATACAGAACTCTGTCACTGAAACGCGTCAGTCTGTCCTGGTTCTGAGAAACGAAGGCTAAGCCATGCGAGAAACTGAAGATTTGACCCCAAACCTTTGAGCGGTTTAGCAGCTCTGAGCACTGGTTGTGTTCAGTAAACCAGTAGCTTGTACCTGAAGGAAGCGAGCGGCTCTCTGGGCTCCACACAGCTGGGGTTCCGGGCGTTGTGGTCCAGACTGCTGTTCCTCAAGGGACTGCGGGACGTCTTGTCAGAACTGCGGCGACTCCGGGATCTGGACTTGGATCCACTTTGTTCCACATGATTCGCATCTGAAACAGACCAACGGGGAAACGGATCGGAACAGGAATTGGTTCAGGGTTCCTACCGTTTCTGAAAAGTCAAATTCAAGAACTTTCACCGTCCGTGTTCAAGATTTTCTAGCGCTACACAGATGTGGTAAATCATTTATTTAAAGCTCCGCCCAAATACAACCAAAATGAAACTTTGCAATTTTACTCATATTTAATGAGATGTTATGCGAAAACAAAGTTGTGCTTTGTAATAGTAACTGGACATGTACAGTCAATTTAAAACAGAAGAACAAATGACTAGAGTCAGATTCACGCTCATCTCATCTGGGGCAGTTTGAAATTAGCCTTATATCTATTACTGATATTTTTTTTTATTTTTTTTTTCAAGCACATCATCTAAAATTCAAGCACTTTTAAGACCTTGAAAACACATAAATGAAATACGAGCATTTAGAAGGATTTCAAGAAGCTGTAGGAACCCTGTTGGTTTCAGATGAGATTATTGATGGCAGGAATTAGGAATACTGTAATAAACACCATCAGTTAGAGCTGCACATATTCTGAATAAAATCAGAATCACAATTTTTTCACAAATATGGATATCGGTTTTTTTATATATTCAACTCTGAAAATCAGGTCGTCAAACAGCAATTTAAAAACACATAGTACTCTTTGCTTTAAACTTAAATGCATGGAATGAAAAATAATGTAATGTAAAAGTAATGTTGTTAAGAAATAAAAATCCACTATTAAATAATAAACAAACCAAAGTACGGTATTATGTACAGTTGAGGACAAAATGAATCGCACTTTTGAAACACTTATCAATGATTATTTTGTAGGCGGGGCTAATCATTTAGTTTGACGTTTGCTGTATGTGATTTGCCGAGTGTCGTCTTCTGGGTAATAATAAAATCCCTTTTCAGGTAATGAAGTGTCTGCGAGCAAACGTTCCCGGTGTGTTTCCGCCTCACCTCTGCAGCTCCGCTTGCGTCTGTCGACGGTGCTTTTCTTGGCGTCCTGAAGCAGCTCCAGACGCACTGCCCCGCCCGGCGTCGCCTGCAGACGGTTCTCAATGTGCCGCAGCTGAGGGCAGACACACGCGGCTCAAGCTCACCTCACCATTACAGTCATTAGTAATACAATTACGTTTGTTTTTTTTACTTTTCGCATGCAATTACGTTAGTTTTTTTTTATCTTCGCGTTTTTGTATAAAACGCATTTTTTCCGCTTCAGATTCTTCGTTCGTTTTTCTTTCTTTGGATTTAGTTTGGTTTCACGTGTTCTCTTACTCTGATTGGCTGGTGAGAATGTGATTGACAGCTGCTGGGAGAGGGGGAGGGGTTTACCACATTCATAATCAGAACATCTCAATATTAACAATCAATATTGTTTAAATGTATCCATTAAACAATATAATAATTATTATAATACTAGAATTATGTGAATTATAATATTATGAATTATAACTCATAAATCAAGACATAATTCATAGTCAGATGCTGGAATCCAAACTGAAAGCGTTTTTTTTTTTTTTTTTAATGCAATTCAGTGTGTGTGTGTGTGTGTGTGTGTTTGTGTGTGTGTGTGTGTGTACAAACACAAAATCCATTCATTTTGAACACATTCACTGATACTCACAGCAGCTTTGGTCTGGTTTAAGCTATTCCAGGCTTGGGAGATCTCTGCTGAGAGAAACACAGCTTACAGATGTTTGTACAGATGTTACAGGTGAGGGGGCGTGGCTAACCTCTCCTGCTGTCCTGCGCGGGCTGAGAAGAGCTAGCGGCTTCACTCTGCAAGCGGCTCCACATCGCTATGGCAACCTGACAGGAAGAACCGAGATCAGATCACCACGGTGCATATTATTGCTGTATTTGCCAATCGTTTTTTTTTTCCCCAACATGCGGAACTTTTCGTTGAAAGCAGCTTCTAAATTTGACTGGATCACAAGTTGCAAGGCTGAAGATTGTTCCGGATGATCTTCGCTTCTCAGCCACGGGCACAAAAATGCACAACATGGAAGGCCAGGAGATGGAACATGTGACCAAAACATGGCACGTCCTTTAAATAACCTTAGCGAGCTGGCGTGAACTTTATCCTTCTGTCCTCGTAATAAGACTAACAGGAAAACAGGAGTCAGTCTTTCACACTCCAGGACACAAATCCTGATTGAGGATTCAGCGGGAAGTTCAAGATCAAGTTCACTTATATAGCGCTTTTCTTAGTTTGAGACCAACCCAAAGTCGCTATGCAAATTAGGGGAAAAATTGTCTTTATAAAGAAAAATGTCCACTATTTATCTGTGTTCAAAAATTATGGTAAAAATGTCCATTGTCCATGGTTGTTCAGACTCTGGGCTGACAGGAACACACACGAATCACTAAAGCTTCATCACTGGATGTCACAGTGAAAGTGAAACAGGTTAAACTACTTTCAGTCGCAGTAAACAACATAACATAACGTGGTAGAAACATGGGAAACATCTCCAGCTCTTCAAGTGAAGCTTGTCAAGCAGAGACAACACTAAGCTGAGGAAAAAAAATGTATTTAATGTTCCTTATGCATTTTCCTAAACTGGCCATATCGACAAACTCGCTTCACTTTCTTTTCTTTATTTAATTAATTTGGGCTAATGAAGTGAAATAAAGGATCTGCAAAATAGTTTCGCTAAACTGTTCCTCTGATACCCCAAAATCTAAGTTTTTACGCACAGTAAAAAAGAAAAACAACAACAAAAAATAAAAAATATATATATATTAATATTTATACCTTCCCCCGGCGTTCCTCACACACATGAGTCCGTCTCTTCTTCTGGACACATCGAACAGCTGATGGTTCGGTCCAGTCGTCCACCTACAGAGGAAAACACACCAAACTGAACAAATCACGTGTAAAACAGCTCAGAAACGCACTTAATCAACACGTTTCGTCCACGAATCGTTATGAGAAGCATGATTGTCGGCAGCAGAGACGGAGACGCGCCTCAGCATCAGGACAAACAGCTGATGACGTCACTTCCCGAGCGGAGCCAAAGTGTCAAACACACAAACGACTTCACACAAACTCACTGCTCCACAACTGTAACGACCGACGGATCGAAGTGAAGCTCACAACATCCGGCGGTGGATGGGCGAGAGAAAACTCGAGGTTTCCAGACTGATGCCGTTAAATCTGTGTAGGAACTTCTTCCCGAGCACCGCAGCTAACCGGCTAAACTTAAAGCTCGCTAACAAACTAACTTTCACGCTTGTCCGGGATCAGGTTGCTCATCGGTGAGCGGTTTCGTTAGAATGTGGTGCATATTCTTACCTTGGCTTTTATTACAGAAGTTCCGCGGCTGTTGATCTCCCTTTCCCGGCTAAAATGATAAGTTTGTGCGTCCGTTGCTTAGATTTGACGGTCCGCCATTAGCCAAACAATTGTTCCCGGAAGTTGACGTCACGGAATTCTCGCGATGCTTCCTGAAATAGCGTTTACCTTTTTTCCTTTGCCGTGTGGGACCTCTAGTGGTCAGAAAAAGAATGGCGTAAAAATCAAATTTGTTCCTAACGTTTTTAACATGGAAAATCTTTTTTCTTTCTTAGCATTTTTATTGACATGCACGATTTTTGGAAAATAAATTAAATGTTATTTAATTTGAATAACTTTTTCTAGTTCAATGTATTATACCGTAACTATAACTGTCTATTACTCATGCACTGTATATAATAATAATACGAGTAATAATAATAACAATAATACTATTATTGTTGTTGGTGGCAGTGTTGTTATTATTTATATTTGTATTATATTTTATTATACATGTTATTATTATATATTATTATTATTATAACTGTTTATTACTCACGCACGGTATATAATTTATCAATTAAGTGTTTATTAATTAAGTGTATTGCAATTACATTTTTTCTTTGCAATACACTTTGTGTGTGTGTGTGTGTGTGTGTGTGTGTGTGTGTGTGTGTGAGATAGAGTGTGTGGGTGATGGAGAGAGAGATAACAAATACAGACATAGAATTAAAAAAAAAAAAAAAAAAAAAAAAAAAAAAAAAAAAAAAAAGAGTTAAAGAGACAAAGATGGGGAAACGAGGGAGATACAGAGGGTGTGAGTGAGGGAGGGGAAAAGAGAAAGAGACGGAGAGAGAGGATACACGAGATTATAAGAGAATAAGTGAGTCAGAAGGTGAATGAAAGAGAGAGACGGAGGGAGAAAAAGAGACAGAGGGAGAGAGAAAGAGAGTGAGAGAAAAGAGAAAGATAGAGACAGAGGAACAGAGAGAGAGATGACAAACCAAACACAGATAAAGAAAAAAAGAAGAAAAAAAGAGAAAGTAAAAAGAGACAAGGATGGGGAAACAGAGGGGGAAAAATTGGCATACAGAGTGTGTGAATGATGGAGAGAGAGAGAGAGAGAGAGAGAGAGAGAGAGAGAGAGAGAGAGAGAGAGAGAGAGAGAGAGAGAGAGAGAGAGAGAGAGAGAGAGATGACAAATACAAATATAGAATAAAAAAGAAAGTAAGGGCGAGAGAGAAAGAGTAAAAGAGACAAAGATGGGGAAACAGAGGGGAAAAGGATTGAGATACAGAGTGTGTGAATGATGGAGAGAGAGAAAGAAAGAGAGAGATGACAAAGACAGATATAGAACAAAAACAAAATAAGGGAGAGAAAGAGAGAGTAAAAAAGACAAAGATGGGGAAACGGATGGAGATACCGAGTGTGTGAGTGAGTGATGGAGGGAGAGAGAGAGTGAGAGAGAGAAGAATACAAGCAGATATAGAATAGAAGTAAGAGTATTATTTAACAGAATTAAATGTTTTAATGGAATAAATGAGGAACAGAGACTCGTCTTTTTTGCTCACTGGCCAGTCACTCAGGCAGACCAGTCTGTTCACACCGTCCCGTGAATAATTAACTCTCCATCTCTGCACAATATGACCCGCCAGAGAGGAAAGAAAGTCTCTCGCACGGGATGTTTGTGGCAGGAGTCCTGAGGTACACTGATCCAGATGTGCTGCTCCACCGTGTGAGCAGCAGGGCTAATTAGGTGTGGGCGGAGCCTTCACCAGCTCTCTGAGCCTCGCCCACACTGGCTTCCTCTCTGCTCGGCTCAGGCGTCTCAGGTCTTTAAAACGTGGATCCAAAGCCGTCGCAACCTTGGGTGAACAAACGAGAAGTGAGGAAAGTACACGTCTTCGATGAATGCACTGGTCAGTTTCACAAACCTTGAGTCATTCCAGGTTCAAGTTCTCCATCCGCTGGGTCAGGTCCTCGACAAAGGCAGCCTTGAACCGGCCGATGTAGGCGAATCAACGTCTGAGATCTCCATGGTGCGCTGGAGGAGGCACAGAGACCTACTTTTCTCCAGTGAGGAGCTCAGTGACGTACCTCGTGCAGACACAAGGTCAGATCCAGATGGAGGCGTGGCTTTTACACGGAGAACACCTGCATGACTCCAGCCTGGACAGTCTCTCGTTCTGCTGAGACGGTGAGATGGAGCACTCGCCTCATCATCTCCAGGGTCGAGTTCCTCCTGATCCTGCCCGAGCGAGGCTTGCTGGAGGTTCACACATGTGGCTTTTACTATCTGCTGTTTTTATGTTTCTGCTGATGTTTCATGTCTGTTTTTTGCCTCCAGGGTCTGTAATATGTCGTCTCCCGACCAATGGGATGGCCTTGTGTGCTGTTTTTTTTAAAGGCCTCCTTGAGTTCTTCTTCTGAAAGTTATTTTACTTTAGCATTTTTTGTCTTAAGAAACTTGAACCATCTCTCGTTCCTGTGCTGGTCAGTGCACCACCACAAGAGCCCCCGCCACAGAAGCAAGAGTCGCATCATGACCGAACAATCTACTAGAGGCAGGGATCAGGGTCAGGAACATGCGGCTCCAGGTGAGGATTCTGAGAACTTTCTCCTGAG
Organism: Paedocypris sp. Pulau Singkep; assembly: GCA_017309775.1. NCBI lineage: Eukaryota > Metazoa > Chordata > Actinopteri > Cypriniformes > Paedocypris > Paedocypris sp. Pulau Singkep. The sequence continues at coordinate 135,771 of MU204245.1, forward strand.
ATAGAGTTTAGACTGTAGAATGTTTGGTACTAAACGCCAAGCGTCTGAAGCAGCAGCAGCCTATGGTCAGAAAAAATGGATCCTAAAAGACCAAAACTGATGGAAGAAGAGGAGAAACAAGAGAAGCTCCCAGGATGTAGTGAGGGTCGAGGTGTGAAAATAAATGGATCCTAAAAGACCAAGGCTGATGGCGACAGAAGCTCCAGATCAAGGAGAGGATACGCCGAGAGAGGAGCATCTACACCATACATGTCAAGGCCAAGGCCCGTGATGATATTAATGTATTATTAGATACAGATATTATGTACGCACCAAAACTACATTTCCCACAATGACGCACCAATCGAGAGGAGGTGACTTCATTTTCTCATTTATTACCGGTCAATTGACATAACAGCAAAAAGCCTACCCATCAACGATGGCAAAACTTCACGGAATGAAAAAAAAACCAAAAGATTACAAATATTACTAATCTTAATGGTGCATTTTTGAGAATAAAGGCATAGATAGCATTATGAACAGCAACTTACGTAGTTTTAGTGTCATAATGAAAATAAAAAAGAAGTTCACCAACGTTTTAAAAATACCAGAAACTGCCTGCGTTAATGTCCATGATCACATGTGACGATTTGCAGAATGCCGCGTGAGAAAAGACGCATTTTTAATGGCTAGATCTGTAAAGACAGTCAGTTAACAAAATTGAAATTCCCATCGCTAATCTGCGCGGCTGTTTACTGGCTTTTTTTCCTTCTTCTGATCTGACACTATTTTTTCCCCCGTTCAAAACATTATTGAATCTAAATATTTTTCTTTAAGGGCTCAAAATGAAAACATTTGTTTGAATAAATGTAAAATTTAAAGATCACGAGCAAGTCTGGGCATGCGTGCTAAACCGTGATTGCGATGACGTCACACACATCGCACCTGATCTTCATTAGTGATCTTCATCAGGGAGAGAGAGTGTGGCTGGTTGAAGGTTAGTAAAATGCTCCTAAATAAAGTTAATAATGAATGTCTGTCAATCATGTTATAACGTGGCGTGATAATAAATATCCACGTTGACGTTTTGTACTCGTGTCTAAAGTTAAGGCAGAAATAAAACAAGTAAAGTCCGACGGAGCTGCTGAGAGCTCGTGAGTTTGGGCCTAATCACGCTAGTTCCTGGGATCCGTTCCCGCTTGATAGTGTGAGCCGGGAAAGCACGGCAAGCAAACAGCATTTATGAAGTATCGAGACATGAAGACAAGTGTCCGAAACGAAACGCAAGCTAAATGGCGAGCAAAAGCGCGGATGATGATTCAAGCGCGGATGAGGGGGCGTGACGTCACGTTCCAGGCTCTCCAAGCGGGAAAACCCGCGCAAGCCTCCTCACAGGTTTATGTGCCGCAAAAGCGAGCGATCGATCTATTAAACGAGCGATTTCGCGAGACTGTGGAGCTCCGCAGACCAAACGATTTAAAGAGCGACAGAATCCATTTCTTCAGTGAAAGCGTCGCTCTTCCTGTTTATCTGGAAACCATAATAGTGAATGTTTTTTCCCCATCTATATGATTAATAACATGTACGTTTCGACTCATTTGGATTCCGAGAAAAGTGAGTACACCCAAAGTACGTACCTGAATATTTAAAACTTCTAATAAATGTTCTCACTCCCGTAATCGATACCAAACGAAGTAAAAATATCATACAACAACTCATGTATTACGTTTTTGTTTAAACCACAAGCAAACGCGGTTAGATTGTTGTTCTCCGATTCATTTAGTTTCGTTTGTGTTAAAACAACCTTTTAATGGGGTTTGGAATAACAAACAGTGTTGTCTCGATAATAACTAGTTCATAAATTAGATAACTTTTATGGAAACTAGTTTTTATGAGTCTGTCGTTAATCCTTGTGGCCCACAAGATAAAGTTTAGGAATGAATATGAAATGTTGTTAATCTCTTGTTTTGACTTTGAGTCGTTCAGTCTTTGGTCTCGTTTGCTGCTTCAGTATCTTGCAACAAAGAACGTGCAAACTATAGTGGTCATATACTTGTTGAAGTCATGCAAGTAGGAAATTGATATATATGTCAGGATCTGTATGTGATCTGATGTTACACTAATTGAAATCCAAATCACTCACTTCCTCTTTTCTCTGACTTGCACGCAGGATAAATCTGAAGAAAAGAATATTTGAGGTAAGTTTTATTTTGTGTTTGTTTTTATAGTGGCAGAGGATTCTTTATCCCACAGAGGAAACATGTGGAGATGAGAGCTTTGTGGTCGTTCTTGTACCAGACGATCTGAACTTCTAAAACATTATAAGCGATGTTGCTGAAGAATTTACTGACAACAAGGTTAATGCTCTCCTGACTCCAAACTCCTGATGAGTTGAGCAGCAATATGCTTCAATTGGCTCAAGGGTTCAGTGTTTAGAGTTTTGAGAAAAGGAGAGCAGCATTCAAAAAATGTGTCGATTGAGAAAAACTGTAACATGGGTGTCACGCCGAGGACGACGCAGATGATGGCAGGTGCTCAAACAAAGGCTTTAATGTCAATTCCAACAATCCAGATGAAGGAGAAGAAGAAGAAGAAACTTAAATACAAACATAAACACAAACGTGAGCCATGCCAAAGTGGCTTCAATGTCAATGTCAATGAGCTGCAGGTGTCTGATTGTCCCTGTCAGTTCTCCTGGGCCGCCACCAGGGGGAGCTAAGCCCCAGGATCGTAACAATGGGAAATCTTTTTTTTTTTTTTAGCATTTTTATTGACATGCATGAATTTTGGAAAATAAATTAAATGTTATTTAATTCGAAATTTTTTTTTTCTAATTCGATGTATTATACCGTAACTATAACAGTTTATTACTCATGCACTGTATATATTAATAAAATAATGATAATAGAAATAATTATAATAATAACTATTTTTATTGTTGTTGTTGTTGTTGTTATCATTATTATTCTTAATATGATTATATTGTGTTATACATTTTATTATGGTCTGTTAATTATATAATATATTATTATTATAACTATTTATTACTCAAGCACTGTATATAATGTATCAATTAAGTGTTGTATTGCAATTACATTATTTCTTTGCACAGAAATGCATTGCAGGATGTTCTCTCTTTCTCTTGTGGACCCCTGGAACACAGAAATGCTCCCCGCTGATCTAATAGGAAGTATTAAATAATTGAGATATCACACAGCACTAACCCAGATGAGATCGTCCTAATAACTGCGTTACTGACCCTCGCTGTATTTCAACCCTAAAGCGACAGATTTAATAATGTATGTCCCCTAATTACAGGCACGTGAACCCCCTCTGGTGTCCTAACCCGCCTCTCACAGCGGGACCCCACAACATCACCTGTGTGTGTGTGTGTGAGATAGAGTGTGTGAGTGGAGAGAGAGAGAGAGAGAGAGAGAGAGAGAGAGAAAGAAAACAAATACAGACATAGAATAAAAAAGAAAATAAAAAAGTGAGAGTAAAAGAGACAAAGATGGGGAAACGAGGGAGATACAGAGGGTGTGAGTGATGGAGGGGAAAAGAGAAAGAGACGAAGAGAGAGGATACACGAGATTAAGTGATTCAGAAGGTGAATGAAAGAGAAAGAGAGACGGAGGGAGAAAAAGAGACAGGGAGAGAGAAAGAGAGTGAGAGAAAAGAGAAATATAGAGGGACAGAGAGAGAGAGAGAGAGAGAGTAACCAAACACAGATAAAGAAAAAAAAGTGACAAGTAAAAAAAAGTAAAAGAGACAAGGATGGGGAAACAGAGGGGGGGGGGTTGGCATACAGAGTGGGTGAGTGATGGAGGGAGAAAGAGTGTGTGTGAGAGAGAGAAAGAAAA